>PVJS01049273.1:0-14718 GCA_004027185.1 Glis glis | reverse complement strand
GCGCGAACCCGGATCCTCCGGTCTCCGCCTCCCAAAGTACTGGGATTACAAGCGTGCGCCACCACGCCTGGCCATGTGTGATATTTTAGACTTGAAGATAGGGCACCGACGTTCAAGGGATGGTTCTACCTTCCTTGATCTGCCTGATCTTAGCTAAATGTGGTAGAACTCACACAACCAGTTCAGGCTCCCTTACGGAGTTGCTAGGTGTTGAAGAGGATAGAACCATGTACCATGCCATATATTACAAAGGATTCACTTAACACCTAAGGTACTGACCCATAAGCCACGTTTATAACAGAGGGGCACAACCCTCCCAAGGAAGTCAAGGGAGCCTGGGCCTGCAAGTCCATGGAGGAGCATGCAAACACGAGAATACCTACATGTTGTCTACAGAGAGCCCCTGAGCCACAGGGTATAAAGAGGGCTTGTGGTGGTTTGCATAATGATTTGCATATCATTTGCAAGTCATTTGAAGCAGGTGTGAATGCATCCTGATCCATAATGCTCCTGCTCTCTCCCCTGTATCCACCCTTGGCCTTTGCACCTTTACATCCTCCCTGCCGGAGCCCAGTTTGGAAGGGTGGTGGGCCGGGCTCCCCTTGGGGACTCCCCTTGCCATCTCCTCCTTCTAGAAGCACATAATGGTGGTGGGGGGATCTTGCCTGAGAGAGGCTGTAATGCCACGATGTCTGATGGATGGCTGGCCTTAAGCGTGACTGAGCTTTCACAGTTGAAACCATTAAAGGTTATTCTCCTTTTAATTCTTTGTGGTCGTTCTCACTCCTTCCTTAGAGAAACCTCTGATTTTCACTTGCGAGACGCTCGGCTGCGCTTGTCATACCCTAAAAGGTGATTTCAGTTCTCCGATGCCAAAGAACCTTTTCTGCTAATCAAAACACAGCTGCAGAGGCCCGTGTGATTTGCTAATGGGCACCCCAACTCTGGGGTATGTCTGTCTGTACCTGGGAAAATAGATATAATTAGGATAACAGATATCATATGTATATGCAAATGCAGCAGGTAAAAATGACTAGAAATGAGACAGGGCTCCTGTTTGCCAAATCCCATCAGGCCAGCTGTGCCGCTTAACCAGACGCTAAGCCCAGCAGCACCAGGCCTTCTGCAGCTCCAGCTCTGGGGCCCTGTCTTCATCCCTCTTCCTCCCCTCTGCTGGACTGCTCGTGCATATTAGTTTTCTTTTTTTATATGAAAATAGATCCCCTTAATGTTCTGAAGAGTCTCTTTCAATAGCCCCAGAGCTTATGAGGCTGCAGGGATCGTCCATCTAAGAGGCAAGGGAGGGAAGGAGGGACAAGAAGAGAGAGGCTCATCAGCAGCATCGTGACCAGGCAGGGCAGGCACGTCATTACCAAGACCACGTCCATCCCGCGGGGAGGGCCCGGGGGCTTGTTGCAGGAGTCAGGTTTGAGTTCCGTTTCTGCCTCTTCCTGGCAGTGTGCAACTGTTTGTCCAAGTGACTTAGCTCTGTGTCTTGGGATCCTCAGCCTAAAATGGGCTCAATGACATCACCTAACTTCCAGGGCCTGTTCAGACCGAGGCTCTCAGGCAGTGCTCTGCTTTGTCATGGTTTGTGGGAGGCTGAGGAAAGGCAAGGATTAGGCCGCATCCTGGCTCCACTACATTGTTCCATCTGCTGCCTTTGGATAAATTACTTCACCTCTCTGAGCATCGGTTTCATCATCTGTAAAGTGGGCTAGGAATGCCTGGACTGTTACAAGCAGATAGTGAGTCCAAGTAGACCGTGGATGGATGCCACGGGGCTGCAGGACAGTAAACAACAGCACAGCATTAAACAGGAGCTGGTTGTGTATATGCAGTGGTGGGGTCTGCATCTTTGGGGAGCTCTGAGTCCAAAGAGATTGGAGAGTCTCTTCATGAAGCTCTCTGTCTAATAAGTGAAGAGGCCCTTGCTCCACCTGGTCCATCAAAAGGGCTGCAACACTACATGGGCATATGGCTTGGGTACCGCCTTTACCAAGCTGCACCATCATTTGATGTGGGCATCGGCTTCCACCAAAGGATGAGGGCCTGCCCGTGGGCATCTGGTGGGGCTTCTGCCTTTTTAATTCCAGTTGCTCTGTGACTCACTGAGTGCCTAGTGTAGATGCTCAATAAATGTGTATTTACTGATGGGTGAATAGATGAATCATCAAATCAATGGTTGAATGGGCGGGGAATTACCTTGTCATCTTATTTCTCTGTCCAGCTCCCTCTACAAATAGTGAACGAGGGCAATGTTTGTGTAGTATATACAGACTTTGAAGTCAAATCTTGGTTTTGCTGTATCTTAGAAGTAATCTTGTTTGAATTTCAGCTTAAGAAAACTTGTAGCCGGGCACAGTAGAACACACTTGTGATTCCAGCACTCGAGAGTCTGAGACAGGAGGGTCACAGATTTGAGGCCAGTGCATGGTAAGTTAGTGAGATCCTGTTTCAAAATAAAAATAAAAGGGCTAGGGGTGTAGCTCAGAGGTAGAATCACCCTGGGACCAATCCCTAGTATCACAGGAAGGAAGGAAGGAAGGAAGGAAGGAAGGAAGGAAGGAAGGAAGGAAGGAAGGAAGGAAAGAAGGAAGGAAGGAAAGGAAAGGGAGGGAGGGGAAGGGAAGGGATGGATAGATAGAGAAAGAGAAAGAGAAAGAAAAGAAAGACTCACTGAACTCAGTATTTTCATGTATAAACCAGGCACAAATCATTACCTCCTCTCTGAGGTTCTTCTATAGATCTTGTAGCCTTGCCTGTGCCATGCCTGGCACTCTCCTAGGTGGAAGGGGTTAGAACTGAGTGGGTTTCCTTCTTCACTCTTCTCCACCCCCCACCTCCCCATTCACGACGCAGATTCCAGGAACAGCGTTTCATACCCAGCCTGGTCCTAAACCCCAGAAGTGAATCTGACTCTTTTTCTAACCATGGCATTGATGTTTTTTTTTTAGTCTGTTGAAGGCATCAATATTTGTTCAATAGTATAAGTCTTAAATAAGCATCTAAATGACATATTACAGTTGATGAAAGTCATTTCCGCGCGAAAGATCATCTCACATGATCAGGTTTCTGTCATTATCTGGGGCCTCTGTAGTTGGAAAATCTCTGCAGCTACTTAAATGATAACATTAGTCCTAATACCATGTAAAATGACTAGTTCCTCGGGGTAGGTTTATTTTTAATAGTGTATGTCAGCAGCAAATAGCTCGGAAGGTCCCAGAGGAAAGAGCACGCTCGCTCTCACTGAAGCAATGATATGGACATATTTAATATCTATATTAAAAACCTTTTAGGCACCATGGTGATATTGAACTGGATAGTTAGACGGGTGTGGGCAAAATCCCAGGCTGTGTACTATGGGGCACTGTGCAGTGTTCACTGTGGAAGCCTTTTGAGGTTGTTCAAAGTCAAGTGTGGGCTTCAAAAATCTTCGACAGACATTTGACCCCAGTAGTAAAATACTCTGAAACACAGCTGGGGAGGAGAAAATCACTTCCTTTTTTTTTTTTTTGGTAAGTCTGTTGATAAGTTTGCTGTGCTATTAAAATGTTTAATCACTTGCCTCCAGCAAGAGCAACCTTGAGTCTGAGGTTGCAATTTATTAGAGCGTCCATAATATACTTGCAATTTACCCAAAAGATGGCCAAAGGATTCTTCAAAGAAAAAGAGACCACAATTTGAAATCACGCATAGAGCAGCAGGTGAGTGGATTGAAAGCGGAAATTATTTTAGAGTTGATGTCAGGGGAGATAATATAAAATGCACACTGCTTTTCTATCCCAAATGCACAGGGCTAAGTCTTACAAGTAGCTGCTTGTGGTATGTCCCCGGGACAGTGGCCGAAAGGGGTGACAGGACTACCCCGGAGGGGGGAAAGTGATAGCAGAGGAAGGGGCTGCTCTCTATGACATACCTTCCAAGAAGGGACATTCCTTTCTGAGGGAAGTGTGATGGCCAGGTGCCTGGTTTTGTGGCATTACCTTGCTCCAACTCTCTTCTCTCCCTTCCCTCCTAGGTGTGGACCTCACTCTAACCCTTCAGACTCAACCCAAGGCCAACTGAGTTCTGGGGCTGGGCAGTGTCCCCCGGCAATGAACACCATTACACCATAGAAATGGCAGCTTTCTTGGGCGGCACAATACAGTAGACTCTTTATCTGTGGTTTTGCCCTCCATGGTTTCCAGCGTATCCCCGCTGTATACACTACCTGCCTGGTAGTCTCCAAGCAGCCACCTCAAGTATCAGATCACCTGTTGAGGGATGGCGGTGCTTCTGTCCAGGTGGTCCTCAATGGCAGCCTAACACGGCATCATGAAGCCTTCGTCATGCACCTCCCTCTGACTTGTCTCACAGGCACCGTGCCACCTCACATTATTGCAAGAAGAAGGGGAGCAGAGAGCAATGAGGTACTTTAAGAGCGAGAAACCACCTTCACATGACTTTTACCACAGTATATTGTTATCATTGTTCTATTTTATTATTAGTTATTGTCGTGCCTAGTTAATAAACTATTTTAGGGATGTATAGGAAAAAATCAGCAGTTTTAGGCTCTGGCTGGACCTCTTGGAATGTATCCCCCACAGATAAGTGGGGACTTATGGATCTAGCCTTCAGAGGAAGCACAGTGGAGGGTCCCGTTGTTGGCTACAGATAATTAGCTCTTTCTAGTAACTGGCCATCCAGAGCTGTGCCTTGGAAGGCATCTGGAGCTAACGAGGCAGGTGGGAACAATCAGGTCACAGTTTAAACACTGACCTGTAAAGGTATAGGGAATTTCCCATGTGTCATCCTGGGCCTTTGCCTGTACGAATAGCTATAATTCCTATTTATTTATTTAATTTTGGTACTGGGGATTGAACCCAGGGATTCTAACTCTGAGCTACACCCCCATCCCTCGAACCTGTGATCCTCCTGTCTTGCCTCCCAAATACTGAGATTACAGGCATGCACTACCATACCTGGCTTATAATTCCCTTTTAAAATTTTTGATAATTGTATCCCAAAATGGGTTACAAAGAATAATAGATGTTTTAGCCAAAAAGAATGCTCAAGTTGGAATCAAGTTGAAGATGTGCCTATCTTGAGAGTCTACGGACACAATGGCGTATTAATGGCTCAGATATATCCTGAGCTGGAAAATTAATGAAACTGGTTTCACTCTGCTTAACCCAGAGGATCCCCCAAATGACCCAGTTATGAACTCCTTTCCATAGTCTTGCCTTTGTGGAACAAAGCTTAAGAATCGCTGTGTAGTAGGCAGAATTCTCAAAATGCCCCCTGCTCCCCTCTAAGAGTCTCCTCTTCTGCTAATTCAATCAAACACGAATGCAGGCTGGGAAGGGATGACGTGGAGGTAATTAAAACCCTAAGTGAATGCACCTTAAAAGATGGGTAGAGCCGGGCGTGGTGGCGCACGCTTGTAATCCCAGTACTTGGGAGGCAGAGACCGGAGGATCCGGGTTCGCGGCCAGCCTCAGCTACACTTAGTGAGGCCCTCCACAACTTCGTGAGACCTGGTTTCAAAATAAAGTCTAAAAAATAGGGCTGGGAGTGTAGCTCGGAGGTAGAACGCCCCTGGGTTCAATCCCCGCTACCGCCAAAAAAAAAAAAAAAAAAAAGATGGGTAGGTCTGCGCCAATTAGGTGAACATTTAGTGTTCTCTCTCTGACTTTGACAGTGGCACGGACCCTGTGAGAAGGAATGTGGACAGCCTGGAGAAGCAGAGAGCAGGCTCAACCCCCAGCCGACAGCCAGCAAAGAAACAGATGTCAGGCCTGCCACCAGAAGGATCTAGAGTCAGTCGATGACCATATTGAACTTGGAAGCGGATTCTTCACCAGAGCACCCAGATAAGAGCCCACCTGACATACATTTAATTTGAGTCTTCTGAGAGCCTGGGCGGAGAACCCAGGCGAGGTCACCTGGACTTCTGGCCTAGGGAACTGTGAGATAATAAACAAGCATTGTTTGAAGCTGCCAAATTTGTGCTAATTCATTTCACAGCAATAGAATACTACTACATGCTGACTCAGAGAAATCAAAACAGAATTCACTGTGGCACACTCCTGCCTGCCCTTTTCCACGCCTAAGGTGCTTCTAATGTAGCAGAACACTGCTTTCCTACCTGCAGCTCTCTGATGTGGGCGAGGCAGGCGTCTCCTTTTTCACAGACGAGCAGCTAGATGCAGACTAAGGGACATGCCCAAGACACCGAGCCAGTGAATGGAGACTAAGGGACATGCCCAAGACACCGAGCCAGTGAATGGAGGCGAGGGGACGGGAATGAGGCTTTTCTGCATGTGTGTGAGTTAGGATGGGGGTTTCCTTCACTCTCTTTTGTGGTCAAATAGAAGAAAAAAAAAGTGAGCATTTGGTGAGATTGCAATTGGAAGCCTGCAAAAGAGGCTGAGGGAAAAACATTTCAGAGCAGGACACCTCAAGCCGCTTCAGCAGAGAGGCCCTTTCTTTCAGCTCTTGTGTCTGACCAGAAACGCTTGTTAGGAAAAGGCCCCACAGCTGTGAGCCGGTGACAGTGTGGGGGCAGGGCTGGGAGGCCCGGAAGTGGACTGCTGGGATGCTTTATGTGGATGACAAGAGGCAAAGACACGCAGGCCTGTCCCATCCCCAGGAACAGGGCTGACCTCCAGGGGGCGGTGTGCAGAGGTGGGGCTGCCGCACGAGGAACCCCTCTGGCTTTCTTTGTGCAGCCAGTATGCCCACCTGTGTCCGCACCCCACAAGGGCCCCCTGACTTGGCACTGTGGAGCAGACAAGTCATCCAGCACCCCCCTCCACATGGACCGAAGTGGAAACAGAGGTCCAGGAAAAGGTCTGGACTTCCTCAAGGTCACAGACAAGGACACCCAGCGCACGCATGGTACACACACACACACACACACACACACACACACACACACACACCACACTGTGCTTAGCTGTGTGTTTTCCATGTTGGCTTCTGATGAGCCTTGGGAACAAATTTCATGCCTGTGTGCTTATGTCTAGTGTGAGTTGTGTACAGGTTTACTCTTGTCCGATTAACAACAGAGCTGGCACTGATGGGCAGAGTATACCCAGTGCTGGACTCTGTCCTTTTTTTTTGGTACTGGAGATTGAATGCCCCTAACCCAGGGGCATTCTACCTCTGACTACACCCCCAGCCCTTTTTATTTTTTATTTTTGAAACAGGGTCTTGCTAAGTTGCTGAGGGCCTTGCTAACTTGCCCAGGCTTGCCTCGAACCTACAATCTTCTTATCTTGGCCTCCCAAGTACTGGGATTACAGGCGTGTGCCACCACACCCAACTTGGACTCTGTCCTGACAGTGTCCAGGGTGGGGAAGTTATTAGGGTTCTTCACAAGTGTTTCTGGCCAGTGGTAGATCCAGCTTATCCAATATGGGTCCTCTTTTTAAATTTCATTTTTAAAAATACTTTTATTGGTGCATTGTAATTATACATCATAGCGAGATTCAAAGTGACACATTCATATGCACGCACATCACTTGGTGCATTTCTCTCTGAATCCCACCTCCCTCTCCTCCTCCCTCTCTGTACATGTTGGTGAGAGTGCTAGTGATACCTTCATGGATGGACACAGCATTATTTGATCTGTTTCCTTCCTCAAGTCTCAGTTTCCTCCTCCTCACTTTCCTCCCCCAACCCCCTTCCCCTATTTTGCTGGTCTCTCATTGAACTGAAGTCCCTTTTTTTTTTTTTTGCGGTACCGGGGATTGAACCCAGGGGTGTTCTACCTCCGCGCTACACCCCCCGCCCTATTTTTTTTTATACTTTATTTTGAAACCAGGTCTCACAAAGTTGTGGAGGGCCTAAGTAGAAAGAGAGAGAGAGAGATAGGGAGAAAGAGAGAGAGAGCTGAGGCTGGCCGCGAACCCGGATCCTCCGGTCTCCGCCTCCCAAAGTACTGGGATTACAAGCGTGTGCCACCACGCCCGGCCCTGAAGTCCCTTTTGCTTCCTATTTTCTCTCTAGCTTCCACATCTGAGAGAAAACATATAGCCCTTGATTTTCTGAGTCCGGCTGATCTCACTTAGCATGATGTTCTCTAGTTCCATCCATTTTCCTGCAAATGACATAATTTTTTCTTCTTTATGGCTTAGTAAAACTCCATTGTGTGCATAGACCATATTTTCTTTATCTATTCATCTGTTGATACATGCCTAGGTTGCTTCCATAATTTGGCTATTGTGAATTGTGCTGCTCTACATGGGCATGCAGGTATCACTATAGTGTTCTGACTTCAATATTTTTGGGAAAATACCAAAAAGTGGTATAGCACTATAGTGGTGTAGAGCAGTGTGGGGCTATTGTTGGCTGATCTTCTGATCGTTTTTTAGCTGGTTATATGGTGGTCTGGGGTTTTCTTGAAGGAAAGAGATACCGTGGTACAAATAGAACATTAGGTACAGGGTTGTGGAAGGGGCCGTGGAAGAGGAGGGCCCCGAAGCTTTACGGTAAATCTGTTGGTTGCACGTTAAGGCCCCTCTCCTCGTGAAGTCGGGCAAGAGAACATGACTTGCTTTGGCCAGTGGAATGGAAATGAAATGGGTGTGCGTCTCTCTCAGTGGAAGTTTCCAGAGTCCAGCCTATGTGTGTGACTCTTTATTTTCCTCCCCAACCCTGACTTGCAGGGTCCCTGGATTGATAATGGAGGCATGCGCTGAGGTGGACCCTCCTTTGCCTGGGACTCTGAGTCATTATGGTGACTGGAGCATCCTCTCCCTTTGCCCTTCTCTGTGCCAACCCGCATGACACATGGAGTAAGGGAAATAAACTTTCATCATGGCAATTTGCCAAGAGTTTGAAAGTCTATTTATTTTTTTAACCACAGCAAACCCAGCTTAACCTAACTGATATAGGTTAAATTTCTTTGTTTCCGTTTTCCAGATGAGAAAATCAAGGTCCAGAGCGGGCTAGTAACTTGCCCAAGATCACACAGCTAGTTAATGGTAGAGCCAGGATAAATGGTTCAATTTCCCAGTGACATTAGGGAATGGTGGGGACTTTAGCAAACTGAAGATATCTGTTCCATCTAACAACTGCTACTTAGCTCCATGTGATAGTTGTAAAACAGCAATGTGGGCTTGTTGGCTGGTCTTCTGATTTTTTTTTTAACACTATGAGGTTAACATATCAGTGAGCTGGAAGGTCACCAGTTTGAGACCTTACAATTCCTGACTTCTCATTTAAAATACAAAATGTTGAAAATTCAGCCGGTAACAGGTATGTGCTGAGTGACAAAGAGGAGGTGGAGAAGGATGAGGAGCAGCTGGGTCTCGGATGGCTTGGGGGCGCTCTGCAGTGAGGTGGCCAGTGCCTGGGGAGCATTCTTGCAATAAGGTGCTGAGGATTGGGGACTGGGGTGGGGGTGGGGGATGAGGGGCAAGTCGCATTCTATTTTAAGGACTCAGCCACATCAAACATTTTTTGTTAGAGTTAGTCAGATTTTTATATGGGCTGCCTTCCTCGAGGAAGCACCAGTAGTTCCATGTGATGCATATCTGGATATCTGGAAGCCTTCCTGTCACTGTGCAGAGTCAGAGAGAAGGGGCTGTCACAGAACAAGGCTTCCTGCAAACTGGAGATCTCCCTGGACCCAGAGGAAGCCATTCCAGGATAAATCCCCCATGGGGCCAAGGTATTTCCACACACCTCAGTGCTTCTTCAGCTGTTTGTCTTGTGGGGCTCAGCTTTTTGTCGGGGAGCTGGGACAGCGAACTGTAAAGAAAGTTATATCCACATGGCTCTTAACCCTAGACCCTAACAAGGAAGTCACAGTGAAAGGAGACCGGCGAGTGCCCAGAGCCTCGGACCCAGAGGTTCCTGAAGCATAAAGGGGGACTCGAACTATTGTAAAGTAAATGGAAAATTTGTGAAGATAGGCTCTTGTGAGTAGAGATAGTTGGAACATTGGTTATGCAGTGAAGCAAGGTCCTTCACTGCAGGACTTACCAGAATCTTCAAGAGGCCGTGTGCACTGTGTTAAGTTTGATTCTGCTTGGCCATGAGACCCTCTCAGCCCCCCTCTCTATTTTATTTTATTTAATTATTTTATTTTATTTTATTTTCAGAATCTCTTAGGAAAGAATGTGATAGAAAAAAATTCTTTGAGACATGCTGTCCAATCTTTCTTTGGGCATCTCGCCTCACCTAGCACTGTCTTAGTCCCCCTTTCTCCAGAATTATTATTATTGTTATTATTATTATTATTATTATTATCATTATTATTATTATTTGTTGTTGTTGTTGTTAGAATTGCAGGTGTTTTCAGGAAATGCCTCATTGCTGCACATTCATTAATTTAAAGACTTAGGTGCTCAGTGGAGATTGGGGGAGGTCACTACACATCTGTCACTATAACCCACATGTCCCTGGGTGCTCTGGGCTGCACAGGTGTCTACTCCTGTTCTTTAACCCAGGGCGACTCTAAGGGTTGACATTTCTAGCACAGGGAAGGCACTCTAAGGCGGAGGGACAAAAGCATTTGGGTGCATTTTCTCAAGGAAATCCTCCCTTTGCCTGGGACCAGCTCTGGGGGGAGGAAAAGGAAGAGGGGGAGATGGGAGAAGCCCTGAGTGGCTGGAGGGGCCCCTTTTATGGCCTTCCTGTTTACGGCTGAGGAGTAAACAGCCAGGGGCCAGGTTGTCTCCTACAGCAGCTGGGTCGCCAGCTCGGGCTGGCTGGGGACCCTCTCTTTCTGGGTGGTAATAGGCGGGAATCTGCCAGTCACGCTACTCTCCGCTGCATTTTTAAACCAGCATCTTGGGGCATTTTTCCTTCACCCCACACCATCTGCCTTACCCACCTCAGTGGTCCTGTCTATTTTGGGGGGACAGTTGGGGATCCTATGCACAAGCTTGGGGGTCAAATCCCAGCTGCAACACTTAGCAGCCTGTGTGACTTCAGGCAAGCCCTGCACCTCTCTGAGCCTCATTTGTAGTGACAGTAGGAGCCTCCCCGGAGGGATTCGGGAGGACGCGGAGACTGCGGTGAACAGCACTTCCGAGGACTCTGGCCTGTGGTAAGGGTCACTGCATGTTGACTGCTATGATTATTTCAAGTTCCCTCTGGACTCAGCCGGGGGAAGAGGGTGGGGTGGGAGTCGGCCCACCTGCTCTGAGGCAACAGCTCTCGCTGGTTAGCACGGGAGCCCTTTGCCTCCCAAGCAGTGCGTCTGTGACTGACGGGAAGGTGCCCCCACTAAGATGAAGAACGCGATGTGGCGCCGGGGGTAGCAAACACTGGGAGAATCAATAAACTATAATTATCAAGAATGGTGTCTGTGGGGGGTGGGGAATCCTGGGGACGGAGAGAGGGAGAGGAGGGGCGAAGGACGCCAGATTCAGGGACAGGGAGAGCAAGGCGCGTGTGTGCATGCGCGTGCAAACACATACATGCGTGTGCGAACACACACACACACTTCTGGCAGCTGCAGAAAAAGTGTACAGCAGAGGAACCAAATGCAAAGAGAAGTGCACACTGAGCTCAGCCCTCCGGTCTTGTCTTCTGGGGTGGGAGGGACAGGGAAGGACGGGGGGCTGCTCACCTGCTTTCCCAGCACTGACCCACCCGCTAGCCAGCAAACTCTCCAAGTCCTTGCTCCAAATTACTAATAGAGGAACAAGAAGAGCCCAAATAGAATATCTATAAAGGATGCTATATTAATTCTTTGATGCAAAGATGAAATTTTCTAATGTTCACTTGTACTGTCTAATCTATCAATCATTTGATCACGTTCAGAGATTAAAACAATAGAGATGGTGATGTGTTAGGTTAGAAATAACTACTTTGACATCATCAAATTGCCTTAGATTTGACTCCACTTGGGGGCCCACCGCTGAGCGGAGTTTGCATCATGCTGTTGGAAGCCTTGTTTGAGGCCCTCACCTGAGCCTCAGCCCCCACTGGCTGGTCACAAGTCCCCCCATTGCCACTGACTGCTTTTTCCCCCTAAGACTTCAGTTTGTTAGAGCGTTCAGTTTTGCAGTAAAATCGAGAGTCAGATTCAGAGATTTCTCATATATTTTCTGTTCCCACATGTAACCTTATTGCTTTTTAAAGCCACCTTTTAAAGTTACCTTTTCCTGATCCCCAATACTTGCCATTTTGAGGTCTCGCCTCCAGAGGGATTACTAAATCTGTGCATGTTTTCTTGGCCCTCCTTCCCCCCTACTTTATCTGGTACCCTTTACAAGAGCACTAGCCAGCATTGCTTGAGGCTGGTGGGTGGATGGTTTTTCTGAATCTTTCAGAGATTCTTCCAGGATCTATAGGAGCCATGTGATTCCCCAGCCAAGAGCCAGGAGGCTGGCCAGGTTGTAAAATGTGTGGCCCAGAGCAGAAGAAAGGTATGCCCCTTTGAGCAGGGGGAGGTGGGCAGGAGGCGGGGAGCATGTATAAGACCGCTGCCCCGGAGCCCCTCATGGGAGGAGTGCTTTTGCAACACTCAAATATGGTGAATTCCTGTTTTGGAAGTGTGTGTGTGTGTGTGTGTGTGTGTGTGCGCGCGCGCGCGCGCGCGTATGCACGCGCGAGTGCGTATTACATATCTAACCCAGGGCCTCGCACACGGCAGGAAAGTATTCTACCGCTGAGCTGCATTCCAGCCCTGAAGGGTGTTTTGGATGAGGAGAAAACATTCAAGCAAACTTGTTTCACATTTGGGCCTCCTTGTGTGCAGCCCCGGGCTACATGTTTTTACAAGCATTATCTCAGTTGGCAGTCTAATCTCAATGGTACCAGCTGAGCTGTCTGTACCCCAATTGGAGGGCAGAGCTGCTGGACAGAGGCTGCCTCCCACGCCCTCCCTCTCACAGTGCCTGCAGGTGGTCCAGCCTAGTGGATGCCCAAGCAAGCCATCAGCACATCACCCAGCCCAACAGGGTCATCATGGCCTAGTTGAGGAACCTACCTAGTCGCTAGTGAGGAACCGAGGCCCCAACAGTTTGCCTCCCAGTGTGTCCCGATACTCACAGTAGCAGAGACAAGCTTAGTTAGATCAGGTCCTGACTCTCCGTGTCCCTGATCTTCCTTGGGGAATAGTTGGTGAGGACAAGATGAAGGACTCAGTAAAATCCACCTTGTACCAAGGGTCTCTGGGACAGCCGTCTTATACATGCTCCCCGCCTCCTGCCCACCTCCCCCTGCCTCAAAGGGGCATACCTTTCTTCTGCTCTGGGCCACACATTTTACAACCTGGCCAGCCTCCTGGCTCTTGGCTGGGGAATCACATGGCTGCCCAGTTTCCCAGGAGGCCAAGGGCAGGAAACAGAGCACAGAGCCGGGTAGCAGGCAGCTGGACCTTCTCCACCTGTGCCTGCTCCTCCACATCTTGGCTACATCCTCTCTCCAGCAGGCACACCCAGAAAGGTCCCTCTCTCCTGGAAGCAGAAGGAAGATTCCATTCCGTGCACTCTGCCAGGTCCGTGGTGGCCACTTAGTGACAGGACTCTCCCTGCTTTGGGCATAGTTCAATGTGCACAGGGGCAGGTACATGTCCCCAAGCCTTTCCCCTGAGCTGGCAAGTGACTGTGCCCATTGGCCATGTTTGGGGTTCTCCACTTGAACCCAAGCCAGGCTCCCAGTACAGCCTGGCCTTTGGGAAGGAGAATGTGATTTCTACTTTGTTTCCCTTGTTATGTTACTTCAAATTGACATCCTGACCTCGGGCCAGCCAGAGGGGAGCTTCCTTTTATTCTTATCTTTTTGTTTTGTGTTTTCATTTTAAACTGTATAGCACTTTGGGAGAGCTTAATTTGGATACACTGAAGCCAGAGATGGGGAAACATAAACTTGCCTTCAAGGCTCCAGGTTTAAGACTGTGGAGCTGTCCCTGTTTTCTTTCTCTTTCTCAACACAATGTAAATTGTTTATTTAGTAACTTATTTTCCTGCCTTGATAAGATATCAATAGTAAAAGGGTGTTTTTTTTTAAAAAGTGATGTGCATTTTTCCACATTAATTAAAAGAAAAAGCAAATCTTAGAATGGGTGCCTTGGAAGGGTTTCTCTGGTTTCCTCAGCTTCAGACGATTCCTCAATGACATTCAGAACCACAAATGTGAGACCTTGCAAAGGGCTTAAATGTGCCTTCAATTTGAAGGGGTTTTTCTTTAAATTGAAGGATATTTTATTTTGCGGTACTGGGGATTGAACCCAAGGGCATTCTACCTCCAGGCTACACCCCCAGCTCTATTTTTTATTCTTTATTTTGAAACAGGGTCTCACTAAGTTGTGGAGGGCCTAAGTAGCTGAGGCTGGCCGCGAACCCAGATCCTCCTGTCTCAGCCTCCCAAGTACTGGGATTACAAGCGTGCGCCACCACGCCCGGCTTAAATTGAAGGATATTTTAGTAGTGGAATATATTTTTCTTTCATATTCATCCTCTTGGTTTCTGTTTTACTTGGGGAGAAACCTGTGTAACCTTCAACAATCCTATCTTCCTCCTCCTCCTCCTCCTCTTCCTCCTCCTCCAGTACTGGGGGTTGAACCTAGGGGCTTTCAACCTCTGAGATACCCCCCCCCACTCATTTTATTTTTATTTTGTTTTATTTTATTTATTTATTTTTTTTTTTTGCGGTACCGGGGATTGAACCCAGGGGCGTTCTACCTCCGCGCTACGCCCCCAGCCCTATTTTTTATACTTTATTTTGAAACCGGGTCTCACGAAGTTGCGGAGGGCCTCACTAAGGAGAGAG
>PVJS01049272.1:0-14714 GCA_004027185.1 Glis glis | reverse complement strand
GTGTGTGTGTGTGTGTGTGTGTGTGTGTGTGTGTGTGTGTGTGTATGGATTTTACTGGGGATTGAACTCAGGGGCATTCTACCTCTGAGCTACACCCCCAGCCTTATTTTATTTTCTGTTTTGAAAGAGGGTCTCACTAAGTTGCTGAGGGCCTTGCTTAAGTTGCTGAGGCTGGCCACGAACTTGCAATTCTCCTGTCTCAGCCTCCCAAGTACTGGGATTACAGGTGTGTACTTCCACACCTGGCCCCCTTAATCTTTTACAAGTTGTCGTGAGGATTAAATGAGTGTATACAGATGATGTGTTTTCAACAGTGCCTGGTACACTGGGCACACAATAAAAATTAGTTGCTATTATTCTCTGTAAAAGATACTTCTAATAAGATGTCTTCTTATCAACTCTCCCCCAAAATAATATTGAGGGGGTTGAGTTGGAAGGGGAAGCCTTTTAATGAACCATTGGCTAATTCCACCACCATCTATTGAGTAATTGGTATTGAGATATTGATGAGGCATCAAGGGAGAGGACCAAAGTTCTTTTTCCAGTAAAATCCTGGCGCTTACATTCTGGTTTACGGGACAGGGAGAGAAGGGATGGGCGATAAATAGATATTTATAGATCGGGTAGTAAAATTGTTAAAAAGCAAAGCAAGGAGGGGGTGCTATTTTGGATGAAGGGGTCAGGGAACACCTGCTGGTGGCCCTGAGGTGAGGGAAGTCAATGGGTTATAGAGCAGAGCTTTCCAGCACCTGCAAAGATGTTGAGATGGGAGCGACGTGGTGTAACAGATGAGATGAGATGGGAGAGGTAGTGGGGGCCAGACCACTGCTTGAGAGTCAGCTTGCCATCACTGTGACAACATTCCTTGAAAATCAACTTAGGAGGAAAAGTTTATATTGGCTCATGGTTTCAGTCCATGGTCCTGTTGCTCTGGGCCGTGGCAGCACAGTACCTCATGGCAAGGACAAGGTAGAGGAGGCCTGTTCACCTCATGGCAGCCTGAAAGGAAAGGGGGGGCCGGGTGTGGTGGCGCACGCTTGTAATCCCAGTACTTTGGGAGGCAGAGACCGGAGGATCCGGGTTTGCGGCCAGCCTCAGCTCGCTCTCTCTCTCTCTCTCTCTCTCTCTCTCCTTAGTGAGGCCCTCCGCAACTTCGTGAGACCCGGTTTCAAAATAAAGTATAAAAAATAGGGCCGGGGGCATAGTGCGGAGGTAGAACGCCCCTGCGTTCAATCCCTGGTACCGCAAAAAAAAAAAAAAGGAAAGGGGGCAGAGAGGAGGAGCTGCGTTTCCAATATTCCCTTCCAGGGCACACCCCCAAGGACCTAACTTCCTCCCATTAGGCCCCACCTCCCAGTAGACCACAGGCTGGGGACCAAGCCTTCAGCATGGGGCTCTGGGGGACATTCAAGATCCAAACTATAGCAGCGAGCTTTTTAAAAATGCTGATGCTTAGCTGGGTGTGGTGGCACGTGCCTGTCATCCCAGTGCTTGGGAGGCAGAGACAGGTGGATCCCAGGTTTGAGACGAGCCTCAGCAACTTAGCGAGACCCTGTTTCAAAACAAAAAATAAAAAGGACTGGAGCTGATTGCTGATGTTTGGGTCTAGGGCTGCCAGATTTAGCAAAAAATATGAGACACTATTATATTTGAATTTAAGTTATACATGAATAATTTTTAAAAACTAGTATGTCCCAGTATTGCATAGGACATACTTATACTAAGCAATTATTCATTGTGTTTCTGAAATTCAACCATAACTGGGTGTCCTATATTTTAGCTGATAACCCTACTTGGGCCTTGTCCCCAGGAATTCTGGTTCCATTGGTCTGGGGTCAGGCCAGGCATAGGCATTGGTCACAAGCCCACCAGGTATTTCTACTCTGTGCCCAGGATCAGGAACTACTGATGTAGGACCTTGTCTAACCCTGTAGGGATATGGATGGAGAGTTCTAGAGGGTTTGGAGAGATGGGCTGACATGATCTCACCTTTTAAAAGGATCCCATTGACTGCCATGGGGGACAGAGGGACAAGAGACAGGGGACAAGGGACACTGGCAGCTGGTTAGGAAGGTGTTGCAATAGTCCAGGCTGGGAAGGGACTTGTATTTGTTGATTACTACTGTGGCTTTAGGCACAATAAAAGTATGTAATGAAGGTATCAGTTACTGGATCCTGCCTTGCCAGACCTACCCAACTTAGAATTTCTCAGGGGTATGGGAGCCTAGGAATTTGTTTTGTTTTTGTTACTAGGGATTGAGCTCAGGGACATTTTTCCTCCAAGCTATATCTTCAGCCCTTTTTTTATTTTTTAAATTTTGAAACAGGGTTTCACTAAGTTGCTGGGGATCTCACTAAGTTGCTGAGGCTGGCCTCAAACCTGTAATCCTCCTGTCTCAGCCTCCTAAGTACTGGGATTACGGGCAGGCACCATTGCACCCAGCTAGGAATTTGTATTTTTAATAAGCTCCACTGGTGATTCTGATGATCAGTCAGGTTTGAGACAGCTAAATTATTGGACTCAATCTTCCCAGAAATTATAGAAATAACCATGAAGACTGTTTAGGGAGCATTGTCCTTGTTACTGTCCCTACATGTTTTGCGTATATACTTTACGTTACTTCATCCTAAGCAGTACCTGCTGTCGTTGGCCCCGGTTCTCAGAGGAAGGAACCAAGAGGCACAGAGAGGTTAAGTAACTTGGTCAGGGTCACTGAGCTACAAGGTGGCAGAGCCAGGCCTGGCTGATTCTTTTACCCTGCCCTACTGTAGACCTGAATGTCAATACAGGTTCAGGGATATGTAGATGAGTTGCGGGTAATGGATCCCCAATGGGCAAAGCTTCCGTGCTGAGTCCTGTTGATGTCTGTCCTTCTGGGATCTGGGTTGGGCCTGGCCTGGCCTGGATATTTGCTGAATGGAACTGAATGTGCGGTTGTGACACTGAAGGCAGCTCCACACCCCTTCCCACAGAGCATCCTTACCATGCTGTTGTTCTGAACGTGAGACTGAAGGGCCCAGAAGGTTGTTTATAGTCATGTCTTTCCTGATCACCCTCAGAAATAAACAGGGCTCCTATGGGAGGGCCGGGATACTCCTGTGAAAGGTGACCAGAGTTTTAGTCTGCTTTTCTATTGCTGTAACCAAAGTACCTGACGTGAACAACACAGACGCGGAAAGGTTTCTTTGGGCTCACGGCTTCAGAGGTACAGTCCACGGCTGGCCAACTCCAAGGCAGACATCATGGCGGCATGGGCTGTGGCCGAGGACAGCAGCTCATCTCATGGCAGCCAGAAAGCAGAGAGGACAGCCGGAAACGACCAGGGACAGATAGGTCCCCAAGGCCACACCTTCAGTGACCTACCTCCTCCAGTCGTGCCCCGGTTGCCTAAATTACCACCCAGTAAGTCCATTCAAGTTATTAATCCTTCAGTGGATTTATTCACTGATGAGATCAGAACCCTGATTCAGTGATTTCACCTCTGAACGTTTTTGCTTTGCCAACACATGAGCTCTTCCAGGGGACGTTCTACATCCAAACCACAGCAGCCAGGGTCATGGGTGTTGCGAATGGTGTATGGTTACCATGGATGCTACATTGCCCCGCAATCTCGTTTGTGTATCCAAGGGATCTTTGGCCCAAAGAGCTTTTTGTTAACTGGACCATCAGCTGGAACTGGTAGTGGTTTGGAGTCAAAGCCATCGGGTTAATATTTCCCCATTATTCTCATGTGTTAGGTAGTATTTTTGTAGTTCTCTGAGCTAATCCCCTTACACAGAGGTGTGGGTGATGACCTTGACCTCTTCTTATCCAAGAGTGCTTTGCACTTGTCCCCGAACTGATATTTTCTAATCGGTGAGTCCCCGTCACTGCAGAAGATACCTTCGGCTGGTACCTGTACGTGCATTCAAGCACCTTGACTCGCACGGTGAGAAAGTGATTTCCTTCAATCCTTATTCTGTGGAGAATACAGTTTGGTGCTACTGAATCGTTAATGCTCCTCCAACATTTGCTTAATTTTTTTTGTTGTTGTTTTTGGCACTGGGGATTGAACCCATGGGAATTCCTCCTCTGAGCTACACCCACGGACCTTTTAATTTTTTTTTTAAATTTGAAACAGGGTCTCACCAGGAGGATTGCGGGTTCGCCGCCAGCCTCAGCTACTTAGTGAGGACTTCTGCAACTTAGTGAGACCCTGTTTCAAAATAAAGAATAAAAAAATAGGGTGGGGGTGTAGCCCGGAGGTAGAATACCCCTGGGTTCAATCCCCAGTACCACACACACACACACAAAAGAGAACAATAATCAAAAAGAAAACCAAAAAGTAATAGTGGTATACAGATATGGTAAAAAGCTCTCAGTTTCCTCTGGGTCAGCTTCACCTATAGAAAGACCTCCCATGAGGTGGGAAGATGGTCGCCAGCCCGACGGTGGCCTCCCGGCCGGACGGGTCTCCCTCACCACTCGTTGGAATGTCCGTCTCCAGTGGGATGGTCAGCTGCTGCCGAGAGTGGCAAATGCTGACCAGCGCAGCGGCCCCAACCACGACACTATGACCTACCGAACGTGAAGTCCCGGGTGAGTGGATCCAGAGCAGGTTCAATGGCGCGAGGACGTCGGCAAGGACCTCAGCCTCTCCTTCTTTCAGCACCCTCGGCACCGCGCCATCCTGTGGCCTGAAGATGGCTCCCTCCGCTCTGAGCACCCTCCCTCCAGCAGTGGGGCTCGACAGCGGGAGAGAAGCGCGCAATCGGGCTCTCATGTGGACACTTGTTTCCAACACACACAGCCACAGGCTTCCCCGCAGGGTCTGCCCACACGGGTTTGCTGCTGCAGGGCTGAGTTTCCAGGCTGCGAGGGGACTCTGGGCACACCTGTGCCACGCCCTCAAATGCACAGTGGCTCCCCACACCTGGTATATAGGACCCCCACAGTCTGGCCCTGCTCACCCCACAAATCCCTGCCAACAGGCCCACCCTCTGCCCGATTATTCTCCTTATTTCCCAGCCTCCCTGCCTTTCTCTGCTGCCCCTGCTGCTGGGTGGCCTCGCTCTCCCATCCTCCCCAGCCAGCCAGTCCAAACCCCACCTCAAGCCCCCACCAGTCCCCACGTCCCTTCTGAGCCTTTGGGGGGCTGCCCTGACCCCCTTCCTCAGGGCTTCCCTGGGGCCTCAGTGCCCATGTCCCGCCTCCAGGCACTTTTTCATTTCACATTCAACATAGGCCCTTGGGCCTCACTGTGCTTCTGGCCCTGTCGTGAAGGGTGGGGAGGGATCCATCAGAATTCTTGGGGTAGCAAGCTCTCTTAAAGAGAGCTATAATACAGGCCTGTAATCCCAGTACTTGGGAGGCTGAGACAGGAACATCACAGGTTTGAAGACAGCTTCAGCAACTTAGCAAGACTCTCAGCAACCTAGCAAGACCCTTTTTTTTTGGTACTGGGGATTGAACCCAGGGCATTCTACCTCCGAGCTATACCCCCAGACCTATTTTATTTTTTTTTTATTTTGAAACAGGGTCTCACTAAGTTGCGGAGGGCCTCACTAAGTAGCTGAGGCTGGCTGCGAACCTGTGATCCTCCTGTCTCAGCCTCTCAAGTACTGGGATTACAAGCGTGCGCCAAGACTGGCTTCAAGACCCTGTTTTGAAACAACAACAACAAAAAAGACTGGGAGTGTAATGCCCCTGGGCTCAATCCCTAGTAACACACACACACACACATTCACACACACAAAGAGAGCGAGCGAGCATGCACTCTATATAATAGCCAGGGGTGGTGGCTCATGCCTGTAGTCCCAATACTTGGGAGGCTGAAGCAGGAGGATCTCAGGTTCCAGGCCAACCTCAAAAACTTAGGGAGACCCTCAGCAGCTTAGCAAGACCCTGTTAATTTCTCATCAAATAAGGTCGAACATCCCACCCAGTACCTGTCACAGAGCAGACCCTCAATAGTTATTTGTTGAATAAATGAATGGATGGATCCTAGATTCTCTGGTGTTTTGAACTCTTCAGAGAGTTCTCTACTGTCCCCAGAGACACTGGTCCCTTTAATAAAAGTGATTTCAAGATACTAGACAAGAATATAAAGTTCATGCCAGGCATGGTGGTTCATGCCTGTGATCCCAGAATTTGGGAGGCTGAGACAGGAGGATTGCAGATTTGAGGCCGGCTTCAGCAATGTAGTGAGACCCTGTTTCAAAAATAGATGATATATAGATAGATAGATAGATAGATAGATAGATAGATAGATAGATAGGGCTGGGGTGTAGCTCAGAGGCAGAACACCCCTGGGTTCAATCCCCAGTACCATAAATAAATATACAAGTAGATGAGTAAAGGTAATGAGAACAGGTCCAGGCAGGCCTGAAGAAGGTGGATCTGACTTTTCCTTCTAACTTGCTCTGCTCTGTGCTGTTTCCCGGAGCTGGGAAAGTGACAGGGAAGTCCTTCGTTCCTGGAAATGCTCTGCCTGTCACAGAGGGTGAATTGTTCTAGCCGAGGCTGAACCACTTTCCTCCAGGCAGCTGGAAAGAGGCTCCGACAAGGAGCTGGGTGGGGGCGGAGGCCCAGTGATGGATAGATGGATCGGGCTTAAGGCGAGATGAGGAAGCGGCTATAGGGGAAGGGAGGGTCGGCACCTGTAACCCTCTGCCCCGCCCCCATGAAGTCAGGAAGCTGGAGCCGAGCCCAAGAGAGCAGCTCTTCATTCTTCACCCTCATAAACAGACTTGGAGCCCAAATGCTGGCCTAGACCTCTGCAGTCCACTCTTGGCCTCTCCACCCCCTCACTTGTGGTCTTGGGCAAGTGACTCAACCTCTCTGTGCCTCAGCATCCTCCTTGATGATCTGGGGCAATAACAGTACCACCTTGCAGTGTACGTGACCATGTATGCCATACACTTTGCACGGTGCAGCCCAGTAATGTGATGATAATGTTATCGTTGTGGACGCTGCCGAGCTGAGGCTGATAAGGGAGGAGGTGAATCCTAGAGCCCGGGTTTTGACAAGCCAGTCTGTCCTCATCATTCCTGCTAGGGCTTTCTAGAAGGCACCCCACCCTCCCTGCCCCCCATCTCCCCCCTTCTGTCTTTTCCTCCTTACGATCCTAGGTGCTCACACGAATGCCCCACAGTCTTGTGAGATATGTAGTCACGCCTGTTCTGTGGTGCAGGACCCGACACTCAGAGATGAGGCGACTTGTAAGAGGTGAGACCGGAACTCAAGTCGGGTCTGCCTGACTCCACGCCACTGAGCAGGGAGAGGGGTCTGACCGGGATGGATGTGCCCCCCATTGCTCTCCATCCTTAGGACCTAAGCGAGCTTCTTCCCTGCTGGGCCTGCCCTGCCCAGCTCTCCAGCTCTGGGTCGCTTCTCGGAGCTCATCCAGTAGCACCTGACTCCTCAGGAGGCCCTGGGGAGTATGAGCCACCCTCTCCCACTTCTAGGTATACAGGCTCCTGGAAGCTCAGCCCCCCCCCCCCCTGCCTGCCAGAGCCTGGCCTGGAGCCCCGGGCTGCCTCTCCGGTTTCTTCCACTCACCTCCTTTTGTGGCGCTCGCTGCCTGGTCCCTCTGCTCCCCCGGACAGCCTAAGCGGACACTGGCCTTGAGTGCGCTCTGTCCCCATTGGACCAGGGGCCGAGAGGTGGCTGGGACCAGCTCTGAAGGGGTGGGGATGGCGTCAGGACCCCCTCGCCCAGGGGGATGGAAGGCACGCTGGCTGGCTGGGGGCCTACCAGGTGTCAGGAGTGACGGCAGGACAGTCACCATCCTGGGCCCTCTGGTCCACATGCAGTGCTTAAGGTCATGACGGGCAGGCGTGGTCTCAAGCCCGGGCCTCCAGTTCCTGCCAGCTGTGGCTCCTGCAGGGCAGGCTGCTGCTGGGCAGGACAGGTTTATGGGACAGGCTTCCCATTTCTACCATTCTCCTCTCTTTCTTTCTTTCTTTCTTTCTTTCTTTCTTTCTTTCTTTCTTTCTTTTCTCTCTCTCTCTCTCTGTCTCTCTCTCTCCCTCCCTCCCTCCCTCCCTCCCTCCCTTCCTTCTTTCTTTTTCTTTCTTTCTTGGATTGAATCCAGGGGCATTCTACCTCTGAGCTACACTCCGGTTCTTTTTCATTTTTTTGTTTCCAAACGGTCTCACAAACAGGGTCTCACTAAGTTGCGGAGGGCCTCACTAAGTAGCTGAGGCTGGCCGCGAACCTGCGATCCTCCTGTCTCAGCCTCCCAAGTACTGGGATTACAGGTGTGTGTCGCCATGCCCATCTTTCTCTGCTTCATCCTGGACAGGTATCATACGCTGCTCAGACTCCTCCAGGGACCAGATCTCATTGCATCTTGGGGCTGCCAATTCTGTTTTTGAACAATTCTAGTTAGGAACCTCACACTTACATTGACCTACTTCCTGGCAACTCTCCCACCCGCCCACCCCTGTCCCAGTTCTTCCTTTTGGGGCCTTAGAATAAAACAAAGCCCTCCTCTCCTTGCCAAGAGCTGCCACTGCCTCCCTCCTCCTCCTCCTTCTCCTCCGCCTCCTCCTCTTCCTCCTCCTCTTCTTCATTTTAAAATATACTTTTACTGGTGCAATCACACATCATAATGTAGTTCCGAGTGATGGGGACATACTTGCACACAGCACTTGGTGAGCTTCCCCCCATCGGACCCTGCTCCCTCCCCTTCCCCATACAGAACATTAAGATTGGCATTGATAATTTAAAGGTGGGGATACTGAAAGAAAGGGAAGTCAGGGGCTTGTCCAAGGTCACAGTCAGGAATGGGGAAGTTGGAATTCAAATCCAGAGCCACAGGGTTCCAAAGCTGTAGGCCTCAGTTTCCCTATCTGTAATTTGGGCACTTGTATTACAATCACCTGGAGGGTGTGTGAAGCACAGAAAGGGGGGGCTCATTTCCAGAGTCCCTGCTCTGTTTTTTTTTTTTTCTGGGGTGGGGACTGAGGACTGAGGGTTTGCATTTTAACCAGTTCCCAGTGGATTCTCATGACCTTGGTGTCACCAGTCTGAGTTCCACATTTTGAGAACCAATGTCGTTCAATTCTAGCTCTAATGCGCCATGGGTGATGGGAGGTGGGGGAATTTTACCTTTCCATTTAGTTTGGCCCCTATTAAATGGTGTGTGTGTATCATGTCCACAGCCCAGTTTCGCCAGGGCAGTGGGGTAGGTTGCAGACAGGCCAAAGAAAGTGCCCAGAGCCCCGTGGGAGACCTCTGGTTTATTGGGGGAAAGCTTACAAGAGCCCAGTGACGGCTCCAGGAAGAGTTGGGTGGTGACAGGCTGAGCCTGGAGCACCTCCGTCCCTCACGGTGCTTTGTCAAGCAGCCTCCTCTCCCTCGCAGTGTTTTGTCCAGTGGCGGCCAGCTGGACGAGTGACATGAATCCTGTCACAGTGCCCTCAGTTCCATGCCTGTCCCCACTCAGAGAGGGGATGTATATGTGTATGTGTATGTGCATGTGTATGTGTATGTGTATGCATATGTGTATGTATATGTATATGT
The DNA here is from genome assembly GCA_004027185.1 of Glis glis. Taxonomy (NCBI): domain Eukaryota; kingdom Metazoa; phylum Chordata; class Mammalia; order Rodentia; family Gliridae; genus Glis; species Glis glis. The sequence goes on along the minus strand of PVJS01049272.1, from coordinate 5,206 downwards.
ATATGTATATGTATATGTATATGTATATGTATATGTATGTATTGGGGATTGAACCCAGGGGCATTCTACCTCTGAGCTACACCTCCAGCCCTTTTTATTTTGAAACAGGGTCTTGCTAAGTAGCTGAGGCTGTCCTCTAACCTGTGATCCTCCTGTCTCAGCCTCCCAAGTACTGGGATTATAGGCATGCACCACCATGCCCTGCCTGAAAGGGGTTTTTACATGTTGGGCTGCAGGGGCGATGACATCATCAGCGTACATGCAAGGAAGTAACTTCTGCAAGATAGCACCCGCTTGCCTGGTTCCCAGTGTGCCGGGAGAAAGCCGGGGACCTTCAAGGTGCTATGTATCTGCACTTTCTGGTCCAGGCTTGTTCTCATTGTTCCCTTAACTTGACTAGGTTTTGGGAAACAGAAAGAGGGGAATTCAGGGACACAGCGTCTTACTGTCCCCTTTTTCTTTTGGGACCATACACTCTGCCCTCTATGTGCCTGGATGCCCTTACAATCTTATCGTGCCCATCTTCCGCAGCATCTCCTTTACATCATAACCACACCCCACAATGGCAATACAAATAGCAAGGGAATGTAATGAGGCCTGCTGTGAGGGCAACCGACTGAGCACAGCGCGCGTCCAGGGAGCAGGAAGAGAGTGTAGCCAAGCAGGAGCAAGATCCATACTGCATTTGCCTATGACAATGATACAGGTTTGCAACACATGGTGATAATTATCAGGAATATGTGCACAACATTCTTTTTTTGGGGGGGGATTGAATCTAGGGACATTTTTACCTGTGAGCTACCCTGGTACTTTTTTTAAAATTTTGAAACAGGGTCTTGCTATGTTGCTGAGGCTGGTCTCCAACCTGCGATCCTCCTGGCCCAGTCCCCCAAGGACTGAGATTACAGGCGTCTGCCACCTCGCCCAGCCTGTACATGACATTCAGCTTTAAGGAGGGTATAGGTATCTACCTGTGCTGCAGTTAGAGTATCTAGTAGTGTTTAGCAGTGTCTACTCGGAAGTACCTACCACCTTCCACATTTGGAGAGTTTGTTTCTTCATTAAGCGAAGTCTGGCTCTGTGAGTATTATTTAAGGCAGCAGCATTGTGCTTAGCTATAGCCTCAAACCAGGGCACGTGCCACAGTCCTGTTCATCGATGTCCTGACGGCTGTCCAGTCGCTCGGGCCATACCGTGAACGACCCATCTTCCTTGTTTCGTTGCTGTCTCAGCAGGCCATTCCTGCCATTCATCCTGCTGCAGCTGGGTTAGGAGGTTAGTGGAAATGCAAATGCTTATCAATGTTCTCAGCGCATCTTGCACATGTGGCCAGTAGGGTGTGTCCCTTGTCATTGTCCATGTCTGTGGGGGTGCCGCGCATAGTACCAAGCACTGGAGGCCATGTATGGTTGTCTTCTGTGAGGCCCTTCTGCAAGCACAAGCCATGTCCAGCGCGGGTGTCCACGCATGTTAGGGCAACACTGCAGCCTTCCAGTGAGGGCAGGGATCTGATGAGGTCGCCTGCCACTGTCGAGCTCCCCAGGAAGAGTCACATACACATACCATGTCTGAGTGACTGGCGGGAGCCCCCACTTCCTCACCATGGGCCAGACAGCTTTCTTTTCTTGTGACCTGTCTTCCTGTGTAGCCAAGCAGCCACACCTTCCAGCCATCTAACGTTATGTGTCATTTGCTTCTTGATTGCCTGACAGAAGCAGGGCTGTGTGACGCCACGTGATGCCCAGTGAGGCCCAGGTGTGGCGGTCATTTCTAAACATCTCTCCATGTCACTGTTCCCTCCCATGGCTGTGAGCAGAGACCTAAGGCAACTTGTCTATTTTTCTGCTGTTGCCTCAGGACCCACTCAAACCCATCCGGGCAGCTGAAATCACCCAATGCACTGGGCTGGTTTTTTTTTTTTTTTTTTTTTTTTTTTTGCAGTACCGAGGATTGAACCCAGGGGCATTCTACCTCCGAGCTACTCCCCCAGCCCTAATTTTTATTCTTTATTTTGAAACAGGGTCTCACTAAGTTGTGGAGGGCCTCACTAAGTAGCTGAGGCTGGCCGCGAACCTGCGATCCTCCTGTCTCGGTCTCTCAAGTACTGGGATTACAAACGTGTGTCACCACGCCCGGCCACATGGCCGTTCTTGCGCGAATATGTTTAAGGCGTGTTGTAATTGCTCTGTGACCATTTCTGTTTGAGAAAAAGCCTTGAGGTGCTCAGTTCCCAGTCTCAGTCATGCGGTGGTTTTAACATTGGTGCTCCCGGTGGAGTGGAGGGACACAGCATCTCAACACTCCTGGGAAGGCCTGTGCCTGTGGGGGAGCAGGGACAACTTGGGCTTTATGTACAATAGCGGTGCCCAACCAGATAAGCCCCGAGCGCCTGGCATAGCTGGGTCCTCGCACCGAGGAGTCGATGGGCCGTGCTCTCTTGGGGGTGCACCACCACCGTTTGAGCTGCCTCCTCTAGGTGTGGAAAGGACTCAGAAATTAACACCACACCATCAGTATAATGAGACACTGATATCTTGTCAAGTTTTGTCTGCTGGGCCAGAGCTGCCACTACTCTCTCTTGACCTATGGCGGGCTGTGTAAATGTCCTTGGGGAGGGATGTTGAAAGTCCACTGTTGCCCTGCCCACGTGAGCGCCAACTGCTCCTGGCTTTCTAAAGTGGACCTCTTGTGTTTCCTTTGCCCTCTCTTTCTTCCACCTTTGGATTCACTCTTCGTATCCCTTGCTTCTCTCTCTCTCTTTCTTTTGCAGTACTAGAGATTGAACCCAGGGATGCTCTACCACTGAGCTACATCTCCAGCCCCTTTTATCTTTTATTTTGAGACAGAGTCTTGCTAAGTTGCTGAGGGTTTTGCTAAATTGCTGAGGCTGGCCTCTAACCTGTAATCCTCCTGTCTTAGCCTCCAGAGTCACTGGGATTATAGGTCTGTGCCACCATGCCTGGCTCCCTTGCTTCTTAATCTTTTCAGTTTCCCACATATCAGCCATGGCCTGTGCTGCTCAAGACAACGGAAGGTCTACGAAAGGGCTCAGGACTGATTCTAGAGCTCCATAATATTGCCTGGGAGCTGTTTGAGAATGGAGTCCTTCATTCCTGCTGTGAATGCTTCATTATCAGAACCCGTGTCTCACTGTGTAACCCGCCTGCTTCCTCCCTAACTCCCTTGGGAGGTCTTGCGGTTCCTCCATGACTCGCCATCGCCGGAGGGGGCCTGGGTAACTCCCCCACACGGGGCCAAGCATTCTTAGAGCTATCAGCCAGGACAATAAAAAGATGGCCGGTTCTCACTGACTGCACATGAAGTCCCTGCAGGCAGGTGTGTGGTCACCGGGTCATTTCACTCAGGTCGCTCCCAGACAGGAGCACGCCTTCAGCACCAGGGTCCTAAAGCCACAACAGCCATCCTGCTGCATTTCTCCTGGCTTTCTGCTGAAACTTGACCCCCGGAACGTGACTACCAATTCAGCAGCAGGGTAATCTCTCCTGGAGATCCGCACACGCGGGGGTTGGGGCTGGTCCTCAGCACCCTCTCTTGCCAACCGAGGCTGATCTGTCTTCACCTTCTGAGTTATGTCCATTCTGGCCCGGGCACTGGCACCTCTGTCGGCTCATCCCACGCCTCCACCTCTTCTTCTGAGGTGCTGGGTTCTCAGGGGGTCCCATCTATGGGGGTCCCGGTCCTTTTGAATAACCGCTATCCTCACTCTAGCTCCTGGTAAATGTTCACCTTTCAGGTTAGCAAAGCGGCAGGCTAGAGCCTCCCAGTGTTCAGCGGTGCTCCTCCTACTTGCACACACGAGCAAGTAGCTGCCCAGTGCTCCCCGCTCAGGTCAAACGTGCCTCACACTGAGGTTTAGCTCCTCCTGCGAAGGCGTGGCACAGGCACGGTCCTGCAGCTCTGCCTCTAGTGCTGTCTGCACAGCCACAAGCAGGGGCTGACCCTGCCGCATGCGCAGCTCTTTCTTTTTCTTTAGACTATTGCTCCACAAGCAACAGTATTTCCCCTCATCCTTGGGGTGTTTGGGAGCATCACCATATTCACATGGTGGCCCCTGGGCATCCACACTTGCTGCCACCCCTCCCACATAGAGGTGGAAGGCCATCCCCGAGTCCCCTCCTCCCCCGCCACCCAAAGTTCCCCTTGTCAACTGCGAGTCTCGGCACTCACAGGGGTTCTTTGGCTTCCAGCCCAACTTGCCAATTGTCCCGTCCACAGCCAGTTGCGCCAGGGCAGTGGGGTAGGTTGCGGACAGGCCAAAGAAAGTGCTGGAGACAGCGGGCGAGGCCTGCAGTTTACTGGGGAAAGCTTACAAGAGATCCGGGACGGCTCCATGAAGAGTTCAGTGGAGACAGGCTGACAGGGAGCACCTCTGTCCCTCCTGATGGGGACTGGGCCTGTATTGATTGCTAATAGGTATTAATTGCTAATAGTAAGAATAAGCTCTCATACTTAGGCAGCACAATAAAATCCTTTTCTTTGTCTCTTAAGCTGTCAGTCAAAAAGCCTCAGCCAAGGTCGACCTTGGTCAGCTAAGAGTTGGCTGTTAGCCCAGCTAAATACTGAATGTTCAAAACACAGACACCTGCACTTAAAAGAATTATAGACTCTCACAACAGCTTAGACTAAAAGTTAAAAGATGAAAAAGCAAGCTATATTAACCCAATATTAATTACTCATAACACAAAATAGTTATAGCCCCAAATCCTCCTTACTTTAAAAGACTATATTCCTGTGTCTTTCTTTTCTTTATTCTAAAACAAGTTTTCAACACAGTAAGTGATGGGGATTGGGCTCGCATCGATTGCTAATAGGTATCAATTGCTAATAGTGAGAACAAGCTCTCATACTCAGGCAGAACAATAAAATCCTTTTCTCTGTCTCTAAGTTGTCAGCCAAGAGCTGCAGCCAAGGTTGCCGTTGGTCAGCTAAAAGTTGGCTCTCAGTCCAGCTAAACACTGAATGTTGCAGGCACAGACACATGCAATCAGAAAAGAATTATAGACTTTCACAACAGCTAAGACTAACATTAAAAGATGAAAAAGCAAGCTATATTAACCCAATATTAATTACTAATAACACAAAATAGTTATAGTCCCAAATCCTCCATACTTTAAAAGACTATATTCCTGTTTCTTTCTTTTCTTTATTATAAAACAAATTTTCAATATAATAAGTAACTTCTAGC
>PVJS01049270.1:0-14718 GCA_004027185.1 Glis glis | reverse complement strand
GAGAGAGAGAGAGAGAGAGAGAGAGAGAAAGAGAAAGAGAGAGAACGCTCGCGCGCACACGCGCGCATGCACGGGTTCACGAGCTGAGGCTGGCCGCGAACCCGGATCCTCCGGTCTCCGCCTCCCAAAGTACTGGGATTACAAGCGTGCGCCACCACGCCCGGCTCAGTTTATCTTTTAAAGTGGTCCAGCGTCAAGAAGATTGTTGGTCAGTTAGCAAAAGGCTACAATACCAGTGGAAAATAGACATAGAGATAATCTAGGAGTAGCTAGTTCCCTAGCAGGCTTTCTTTCTCATCCCACTGGCCAGAATTAAATCCCCATGTCACTCCTAAACCAACCTCTGCTAAGGAGAAAGGTCCAGAGAGGCTCACAACTGTGTGAACAGACCTTAGAGGAATATGAGGCGGCAGCCAGCAACCTATAGCCATTCGTTACTAGGATGGTCTGTCTTGGCCTTTGCTGAAACATTTGCATTTGAAAAGAGCCAGTTGTGTTAAAACCAGTCATGTGTTAGGGGTGGACTTCCAGGCAACTCGAGTTAGAGTGGTGGTTGGAAGAGAAATAGATCAGAGTAGCGTTCACAGAATACCAGAACTGTCCTAGTTGTCTGATTTTCTTTGAAATCAATGATGTATACTCCCTAGGAACACATGCAGAAGATATTGATTAAAATGGATTTCACTTTTTTATACTTTCATTGGTGCATTGCAGTTATACATAGTGAGGTTCAAAGTAATGCATTCATACATGCATATGTTACTTGGTCTCTTTCCCTTCACATCCCCCCCACTCACCCCTCCCTCCCTGTACATTTAGTGAGATTGGTGGAGATACCTTCATATATGGACATAACATTACTTAAACTGTTCCCTCCCTCAATGCTCTGTGTAGCACAGTGCACTTTTGGGGCAAATGAGACACTCATCCTCCTCATGCTGGGCCTTCTTCCTCCATCATCTGTCTTCATCTCCATCATCTCCATAAGATGCAAAGATGCCAGATTGTACCCATGCTGAACACTGCCTGGGAGGCATAGATGTGGGTTTGGGAAGAGCTCAAGCGAAACAGTTAGATAGGTTTACAATGCCTGACCAGAAATTCCTGTGGGTTGCAATCATGCTGAATTAAATCTGTCATTGATAACATTTGCTTCCTTCCAATGACCTTTCTAGAAACTTGATGTTTATGTATTCTTTCAATGCCACATTGCATTAGGGACAGTTATTTGTGCCCTAAAGTATCCACATTGGTGGCAGAGGGAAATGAGGGCTTTGATATATACTCTGCATAAGGAAGTCAGCCAAGGCCAGAGGCCAGATTGTGGCATCCGTGATGTGCCCCCCCTGTTTCCCCTTAATGGTATTAACCCCCTTCCTGCATAGTGTCTTCTTGCTTTTAAGCCTTTTGTCCCTCATACCTCATCATTCATTCTTTAAAACACCCACATTACCTTTCCCAGGAAGTTATATTTTTACTCCAGAGCAGTTCTAGGCCTATCATGGGAATTCTCAGCCTGTTGCACAAAGAGGAGGGTCTGTGTGGGCAGGTGGCCTTCACCTTTCCCCTGAAGCCTTAAGGCTAAGGAACACCTTTCTCGTTGTTCCTCATAGCTAAGCTGAACTCTCATGTTCAGAGTCATTTGAAAGCTTGGAATGTGTGTGTGTGTGTGTGTGTGTGTGTGTGTTACTGGGGATGGAATCCAGGGGCATTCTACCTCTGAGCTACACCCCCAGCCTTATTTTATTCTTTTATTATGAAACAGGGTCTCACTAAGTTGCTGAGGCTGGCCACGAAGCTGTAATCCTCCTGTCTAAGCCTCCCAAGTATCAGGATTACAGGCGTGTGCCACCACTCCCTGCGTTGCTTGGGCACATTTACCAAAGCTTCTGTTCTTTTCCTGAACTCTGCTCGTCCTCTCCTAGCTTTGTGCCCCAAGATCTATGTGTCAGTAATTTATACCTGGAAATATTGCAAGCTGAAGTAAGCGCCAGGAACCTCACCCCTGAGCACAGGAGAAAGGGGCAGGTGAGAGCCGAGACCCGGCCCCGTCTGTTCACTCAGCAGCACACCTTGGTCTGGGGTGACATTTCCCTGGAGAAGGGGCATTTTGTCTCTGCACAAAGGAAATAACCACTCCACAGGTCCTGCACTGAAAGGGGATGGCATTTCCTAATTAAATTAAAAGCATGTGTTAGGTTAACAAAGATCCTAGGTCAGTGAAAAGGAGACTGCAATTGGTGGAAAAATTCAGGACTTTTCTGTTTTGTGGCAGTGATGATAAAAATTTTTAAAAAATTGGATGTTACCAGGAAAACATATTAGCATTAATATGCAGAGCTAATAAGATGAGAAAAATAAAAACAAAATTCATTTGACCATAAGAATAATACTAAGCATGGTGATTTACAGAAAGAGTTCCCAATTCATGCTGTCACCAGAGTCCCAGTCCAGTGGCCAGACTCCAGGGGCCCAGCTAAGCAGGTCCAGTCACTTGCCCCAAACACCAAGCAGAAAAGGTCATGGTGAAAAGGAGGAACTTTAATCAAAGTGGGTGTGATAGGAAGACAAAGTGAGATCCAGCATCCCAGCCGTCTTTGGTTGCTTTCAGGAGCGTTAGGTTTAACTACAGGAAGAACTAGCGCAGATGGCGAGTGTGGGCAGAGTTAAGCTGTGGTCTGCTTGGTCGTTATTTCAGCTCTGGTTCTGTGAGGTGGCTCTGGAAAAGCCTTTAGCACTTTAGGGGACAATTTCCCCTTGCCGCGCAGGATGTGTATCTAGCAGACAGTGACTGGAGACAGGCACCACTGCAGGGTCTGATGCTGTAACAGCTGATAGTTGAAATCTTGCCTCAGTCTTAAAGGGGGATGAGAGAGGTTAGGTGAATTTAGGGCTCATGAACCTTGTATTAACAGCTTTTAGAGGAACACTCCTTAAATGATTAACAAGCCTACGTGCAGAGCTAAGCAGGGACCTGACCCAAAGTTTAAAGTAATAAAGGAGGCAGAACCAAATGAAGGCAGAGATGTCAAGCTTTATCCTGTCTTCAGTTTCCCATATGATAACTGCTGGCCTAAGGGTCACTGCTTTTAGCAAAGGCAGCTGTTAAAGTGCCTTACAAATCCTCTTTATGAGCATATCTGTCATTACAAATGCATCTGATTAGTTTTCTTATAGTTGTATTTGAATAGACTAGGGGACTTGGCTCACATAAGCTTGATCTTGGTACAGGGAGTTTATCAACTTATGAAATACATTTGGTCATAAACAATTTTTTTTTTTTTGCGGTACCGGGGATTGAACCCAGGGGCGTCCTACCTCCGTGCTACACCCCCGGCCCTATTTTTTATACTTTATTTTGAAACCGGGTCTCATGAAGTTGCGGAGGGCCTCACTAAGTAGAGAGAGAGGGAGAGAGAGACAGGGAGAGAAAGAGAGAGAGAGAGAGCGAGCTGAGGCTGGCCGCGAACCCGGATCCTCCGGTCTCCGCCTCCCAAAGTACTGGGATTACAAGCGTGCGCCACCACGCCCGGCTCACAAACAATTTTTTAAAAATATTTAAAAACAACCAAGACTCCTCTCAGTCCTGACATTACAGTGTGGCTAAAGGATTTTGAATTCCTTCAGTATATGAATCACCAAAAATAATGTAATCAAATTTCCCAAACATCCTTTTTATTTAAGATGATGATTTCCCTCAGAATTTTTACCAACACTTGTACGACATTTATGTACTGTTCTATCTATAGTCTTGTCGTTTCCAGTCAAAATGTCACTTTCCAAAGTTACTTTGGAAAGTAGATAGGAACTTTAATATCAGTAACTCAAAATATGATGTTTGTAATAAGCCAAGAACAAATTGGCTTTATACTAAATCCTAGAAAGTTATGGGCTATATTTGAAAATAAGAGAAGGTTATAAAGAAAAATGTTTCTGCTTGAAAAGCAGTTATAAAGGAGAGGCTTCCTCCTCCCCTCTCCCCATCCATTATTCGTTTACAGGCCAAGGAACAGACTCTGATTCCAGGCTTTTGTGGTCATTTTTTCCCCAATTTTTTTCAACGTTGATATTCATACTGTTCTGTTTTAATGTTTCCTGCCTTTCTTATTATGCTTCTTTAATAAACTCTTAAAGCCTTATCTCATTAAATAAACCAAATCCAACCATACCTTGCCCATGCAGCAGAAGAGGCCCTTCAGGCCAGCCTGTAGGATCACCTCCAGGTCATCATTCTGACCTCTTGACCTTTATCACCTTTCTACGCTGGAGGCCATCCCGGAGGGAGGATGCTTGCTAACGTTGACCTGATTCCTTCCATATGTTTCTTTAGAGATCTCAAGGGTTCCCTTCGCAAGTCAAGACGTTATGAAGTATATCATTTACCTGTCCACTACACAAGGCCTCACCGGAATCAATTTAGAGTAAACAGTGAGATATGTCGCCAAATTGCTTAACTTCAATATGCTCTCAGTCTGGATTCTAGGCAATCTCTTGGGTTTGAAGCATACCCACATACTCTTTTTTTTTTTTTTTTTTTTCGGTACCGGGGATTGAACGCAGGGGTGTTCTACCTCCGCGTTACGCCCCCGGCCCTATTTTTTATACTTTATTTTTGAAACTGGGTCTCATGAAGTTGCGGAGGGCCTCACTAAGGAGAGAGAGAGAGAGAGAGAGAGAGAGAGAGACAGGGACAGGGAGAGAGCTGAGGCTGGCCGCGAACCCGGATCCTCCGGTCTCCGCCTCCCAAAGTACTGGGATTACAAGCGTGCGCCACCACGCCCGGCTCCCCACATACTCTATCTGCATGCAGCTCTTATTCAATTCTCATGATATAAGAATACATATTTCATAAAATATCAAGAAAAATAATTGTAAAAATGAAATAGAAGAAAATAAGAATGAAATCAGCATGGGACCACTATGTGAGGATGGTAGTATTTATGGACTTCTTAAATTCAACTCCAACAAATTTTATTATCATCCAGGGTTGAAACTATTAATATCTACTTACTATCCAAGATAAATGAGGTGATATTTTTTCAGTGTGTATAATCAAAGTCACCCACCCTCTGTCTTCTCTTATGAACAAACTGGTTTTTTTACACCCAAAAGGTCTTCAGAATTGAGTTTGAGGTTGGGGGTGTGTAGCTCAATGGTAGAATGCTTGCCTAGCATGCACAGAGCCCTAGGTTTGATCCCTAGTGCTGAAAAAAAAAAGGTTTGAAGGTTGAGCAGACACATGATCTTTTTTTCTCAAATGAATGAGCAGGCCTAGTACTTTTGCAAGGAATTAAGATTTAAATTTCCAAGATGGTCTAATTAAAGAACATTTAAATGCTGGGCCTTGCATTTCACTCCAAAGAGACTGTTCTTATTTTAGGATTCTTTAAGTTACATGTAACAGAGATTTGAGCTTAAACCAATTCCAATAACAAGGAAAGTTAGTCATGCAAATAAGTCCAAAGGAATTCTCATTCCTGGCTGCACGTTAGAATCACCTGGGGAGTTTTAAAGCAGTACGGGCAACAGAAGTACTGAATCAGAATCTCGAGCATGGAACCTGGGCATTGGTAATTATTCAGTTTCCCAGGTCATTTGGATGTGTAGTTGAGGTTTAAAACTACTGGGAGGGAAAAATAAAAATAAAAACCACCGATTTTTTTATTTCCAATTTTGTTATTGTTGCATTATGATTATTCGTAATAATGGGACTCATTGTGACATATTTGTATAGGCATATAATTTGGTTAATTTCATTCCCCAGTATTTCCCCTTTCCCTCCATCCCTCTATTCCCCTGACCCCCCGTTCTTCACTCTACTGGTCACCCTTCTATTTTTATAAGTTCCATTTTTTACTTTTTTCTCTCTAGCTTTCACATATGAGAGAAAACATACAACCCTTGACTTAATGGAGTTCATATCCTTTCGATCAAAATGACGCTCTCCGGTTCCATCCATTTTCTGCAAATGACATAATTTTGGTTTTTTATGGCTGAATAAAACTCCATTGTGTATATATGACACCTTTTCTTTATTCATCTGTTGACAGACACCTAGGTTGGTTCCATAACTTGGCTATTGTCAGTTGTGCTTCTATAAACATGGGTTCACATGTATTGCTATAGTATACTGACTTTAGTTCTTACAGCTAGGTCATACAGCGGTTCCATTTCTAGTCTTTCAAGGAACTTTTATACTTATCTCCACATTGGTTGTACAAATTTGCAATCCCACAAATGTGGTTTTTTTCCCTACAACCTTGCCAAGCATTCACTGTTATTTGTATTCTCGATGATCGCCATTCTAACTGGAGTGAGATGAAATCTCAGTGTAGTTTTGATTTGCATCTCCCTGTTTGTTTAATATGTTGACCATGTTTTTATATATTTGTTGACTATTTCAATTTCTTCTTTTGAGAAATGACTTTTTAGTTCATTTGCTCGTTTATTGACCAAGTTGTTTTGTTGTTGCTGCTTTTTGGTAATGCTTTGATTTCTTTGTGTGGGGGGGTACTGGGGATTGAACCCAGGAGCATTCTACCTCTGAGCTACACCCCCAGCCCTATCTTATTTTTTATTATGAAAGAGGGTCTCACTAAGTTGTGGAGGGCCCAGCTAAACTGCTGAGGCTGGCCACAAACCTGTGATCCTCCTGTCTCAGCCTTTCAAGTACTGGGATTACAGATATGTGCCACCACTCCTGGCTTGAGTTCTTTATATATTCTGGATATTAATCCTGTCAGAAGAGTAGCTGCCCAAGACTTTCTCCCATTCTGTAGGTTCTCTCTCTATGCTGTTAATTGTTTCCTTTGCTGTGTAGAAGCTTTTGAATTTGATGCTATCCCATTGATTAATTCTTGGTATTATTTCACAAGCTTTAGTAGTCCTGTTGAAGAAGTTGTTGCCTGTGCCTACATGTTGGAGTGTTGACCCTAGCAATTGCAAATTTCTGATCATTGATCCATTTGAGTTTCTAGGCTTTTGATCCCCCCCCTTTTTTTGCGGTACCAGGATCCATTTTGAGTTGATTTTCCTGAAGGGTAAGAGATTCTAGGTCCATTCTTCTACTTATGGATACCCAACTTTCCCTGCACCACTTGTCTAAAAGGCTGTGTTTTCTGAAATGTGTAAAGCCACTGATTTAGAAGCTCATTGGTGTCTTCAAGGACCCAAGCTCTTGCCGCTTTCTGTCCTGTCCTGCCCTGCCCTGCCCAGAACAGCCTCTTCCCAAGTTTGGAAGCAAGACATCTGCAACAGCTGTAGATACTATATCCATTCACCAGTAGCCAGAGGAAAATGACCATGTCTTCCTCAGGCATCCTTTTAAGATAGAGATTCCAGATAAAATACAGGATGCCCAGTTAAATTTGAATTTCAGGTAAATAACAAGAAATTTTTAATGTAAATAACATGAAATATCTAAGATCTGAAATTCAAATTTAACCATATGTCCTATGTTTTTATTTCTAAATATAGCAACCTTATATTAAGGACAAAGAGATTTTCAAGAACCACCCACCAAGACTTCCCTTTATGTCTCATTGGCCCAAATTCCTAGAAATGTCACTAGCAAAGATAATGGTATTACTTTATACCCATCAGCCCCCAGCCCCTGCCCCACAGCTGTGGATTGGATCAGGTTCGCCTTGAGAGGAGGCTCCTGGTTGCAGGGCCCTCTTGGGAAAGAAGACACAAGGAACATTATCGTTACTCCCTACAGAGGGTCAGAGTTCAGATAGCTCTGATAACTCATAGTGCTGCCATCATGTCTGGAAGAAAGCCTTTTTGCAAACAGTTACCTTTGTGGGAAAAATATAAATTTGGTTTTCAGGACTGTATTCATCTTCAGATGAATGGCCATTCTGAGAATAGTTAGTTCAGGGGAGGCTGCATAGTCCCCCAAATCACTGCTGTGCAGAACTGTGCATCAGAAAGCACAGGGCTCATGGGGAAGATGGGATTGGGGATAACACTCAGCAACTCCATCAGTGACTCACAAAACAAGGTAAGAGTTTAATAATAGCTTGCGAGTATGGTGGAAAGAGAACTCTCTGGAATCTGATGGATTTGGGTTGTGAGTGTATCCCATACCACACACTGTGAACTAAGGTAGCTGGTAGATGCCTGTGGTGTATGCATGTAGGCATTTTGTGTAATCCTGGATTCAGCTACATGCAGTTTTCTGTGGTCACCTAGCATTTCTTGAGAATGAGATTGTGCATAAACAAACATGAAATTCAAGTTATCTCAATTGTTCCCTAATTCTTAATTCTCATTGGAACAAATTCACATTTTCAAAACAAGCATTGCAACAGAACTAACTCCATACTGAGTTGCATGCGGCTTCAGAATTTGGTGTGTTGGAGGAATCAGAGTATAGAAAGATTATACACTAATTGTTTTGTTCTCGATACGGTAAAAAACAGTCCTGTGTTAATTAGAAATTTTAGAGTAAATTCATTTTATTAATGGTCACATACATGCAAAGTATCTCATGAAACCAGTTTGCTTACTGTGTATGTCTGACTCAAGTTTCTGATTCCCCATCAGAATCCCATGGGGCCCCTTTCTCCCTAGGGTAACCCCCTCAATTTTGAGGATGGCCAGTAGGCCCTGGGTGATCTTGCCTTGTCCAGCCTCATCATCAGCCCTCCCTCCAGCTACTCCCCAGCCCTTCAGGAATGTGCGGCCATTTACTTCCCTCAAACCAAGTGTGCACTCTCATACTTCTGTGTTGTTTTCCTCCTCTGTGTCTTCTGAGCCAAATAAGTCACATGGCCACAAAACTCAGAGTTCCTTCCAGTCTTGGCCTGAACACCTTTGTTCCCTGGAGCCTCCCTGTTCCCTTCCAGAAGCTTTCAGCACTTGTAGTAGGTAGCAGAGGCCCCAGTTAACCTGCAGCTTCCAGAGCCTCTCCGCAAACTAGAAAAGCACATCTGGAGATGGAGGGTGTCCTGCATGCCTTGCACATGCTGCTCTGCTTCAAATGGCAGAGATTGTGTGTGTGTGTGTGTGTGTGTGTGTGTGTGTGTGTGTGTGTGTTATTGGGGATGGAACCTAGGGGCCTTCTACCTCTGGGCTACACCCCCAGACCTATTTTATTTTTATTTGGAAACAGGGTTCCACTGAGTTACTGAGGCTGGCTTCGAACCTACAATCCTCCTGTCTCTGCCTCCCAAGTACTGGGATTACAAGCGTGCGCCATCACTCCCGGCTTAATGGCAGAGATCTGCTTGTATTCGAGTAGGAGGCTCTTGTGGACACTGGTCTCCCTCCCTGCATCCTCTGTGTGAGGTATTATGTCTGGCACTCAGTAAGCATCTAGGAATAAGTGAGTGCTGTTGAGGGTTTTGTGTGCTGTGCAAGTATTCAGATGCATCGGGCGTTGCTCTGGTGTTTTCTAGGGATAGTGGCATTTACCAGCCATTTATAAAAGCTAATAGGAATTGTTAGTATTTAGTGAGAGATGGGGGTTTCTATAAGTTAGTTTAAGGGATGAATTAACAAAATCAGGAAAAGCATGTGAATAGACCAGGTAGTCTTCCTTCTCACCTTTACTTTTCCTTTCCGGAAGTCTCAGAATCACTGGTGTTTATGTTAAGAAGAGAAATATCAAAGCTGTTCCAACACTTGGTTTCCTTAACCATTTGTAGCTTAAACCATGCGTGGTCCTCAGCTTGAGTTTGCTGTGGGTTCCAGTTTTCTGTCTGCCTTCGCTGGGATGTTAGGGGTCAGTTGCCCAGAGGAGGGTGGTATATGTGTCACATTTCACCCCCACATGGGTCAGTTAGCTTGGCCATAAGAAAAACAGCCTCGGCAAGGCCCTCTATCTGGGTCAGCTGATGTGTAGACACCTACTTTTGGTGCCAGGAACAGCAAGGGAGAGCTCACAGATGATTTTGCCCAGCCAGCAACACTGTGAGAAACTGAGCCAGAGGCCTGGTGCTGGCTGTGTGGTTTCATCAGTTGGTCTAATCATGGGTGAGTAGAGAGGGAGAAAAACGCTACTTAAATAGAGTAACATCTGTGCTAAATGGCTTGGTGGAGGGAAGAGCTATATGGGTTTACAAAAGATCGGTTAGGTTGCCTACTTATAAAAATACAACATAGAGATGACAGCCTGGAAGTCCCAAAGTTGGGGACATGTCTCCACCAATGCCACTCAGACTCCCTCTCACAGGCCTTTCTAGGAGGGGCCTTTTTTCCCAAATAAAATGTTCAGAAGACAGGCAATTACCTTAACAACTATGCTTAATACTTTCACATTTCTTGAAATTTTATAGGGCTAAGAAATTACTGAGACATACCACATGCATATAATTATTTTAAGAGCAATTATAGGACTTTTGCAAATAATAATGTTTATAAATATGCAAGTGAGATGTTATTCTTCCTTTGGTTACACCTATGTGAGGTTGGTCCCACTTAAAGATTTCATGTTAATTTCTAGTACCTTCATTCCAGGATTGTAAGCTTGTTTACTTTAGAATTTGTAGCACATGGTTCTACATGATTTTTCTGGCACTTACGCTTGTTATTTTTTTGTAAGCAACTTCAGGAAAGGCATCATTAGATGAAAATAGCTCACATTATTGAATGACAATAGATATAAAAGCATGTTCTAAAGGCTGAAAGTTCTTAATAAGTAATATTACTTATTGTGATGATTTTTAAAATAATACTTTCAGAAAATTGAATGAATTTAAGTACCGTGAGTTATGGACATTTCTGCCATCTCCTTTTCATTGCAGTCATGTTTGAGAAGCATCTTTTACTCTCTGATCCTTACAGCCTCTGTTTATCAAAAGTGACAGAAGAGAGCATGCAAATCCAACAAAATTAACTCACATTTCACTTTTTAGCAAGCAATTTATAAGTGCTTGTGTTTACAGTAGAATAAACTGAGACCTAATGGTCCAAGCATTAGCTCTAAACAGATTAATGGAGCCACTATGTACGGAACTAATCCAGAGAGGTTAGAAGCTATCTTGAAAGCTTGTCACCCTCCTCCCCTCCTTGCATCCCACTCCATGTTGAGAAGAGGTCTTTTGGTCTATTACCAAATATACATCTAACTGTGCAGCCATCTGTTAAAACTGTCTTAGAGCAGGGAGATAGTATTTTACAACCTTCCCAGAAGAATCGGAAGCTGTATTCAAAAGCAAATGGGAGGGCATGCGATGGGTCATCTAAATCCTTGCTATCTGAATTGTGGTCCATGGACTAGCTACATAGCATCTCCCTGGGAGCTTGTTAGAGATGCAGAATCCCAAGCCTATCCCAGACCTACCAAATTACATTCTACATTTTAGCAAGATCCCTAGGTGATTTTGTGCATATTAAAGATTGAAAAGAATTTGTCTAAGCTAGATTAACTGAATACCAAATCAGGAATGAGATCGTCTACATATAAAGCAAGCTTCTAACATATCCTAGCGTGAATATGTCCTCCTTGTGGATGATGGCTAAATGCTAATGGTCATAGAACACTGCCCATGTGTTTCTTCTGTTCTGAGCATTGTATGTGTATTGGCTCCTTTAATCCTCAAAGGACGTGAGGTCAAGGCTATAAGTACCTCCCATCTTACAGATGAGAGAACCAAGGCATACAGAGGTATATGGGTAGCTCCATCTACAAAGAAAAGTTTCTTGTCACAACTGGGCACTGGGGAATTTCTGCTTTATCAGGTAGAGCTAGAGAATAAGATGAGGTAAGAACCCAAGATCTCCTTTTACTCCCTCAATAAAAATTATGAGAGGCAACTGGATAAAAAGGGGAAATTGCTTTCTCTTAATTTTGTGAACTTTACATGTTATATTTTAAAAATATTTACAATCCATCGCTGTTGGGGAAGAGTCTGGTTTTCCTCTACTCTTACAACATAATCAACATGGAAGACTTCTGTGACCTCAAAAGTGGGAGGGGGATCTCTCCCCACCAGTGAGCAAGCAATCAGTTCTGCACCAATTCAGTTCTGACATGATCTCCCTGGAGATGGTGTCAGGTACCACAGATGAGGGCTCAGTCCCCAAGTCTGCCCCCTCTTCAGGTACCTGTCACAAGCCCCAGGCTGCTTGGCCTTTGCTTCTCACCAACCTGCTATAAATCAGGATCCCACAACCCCTTCCTTGGGTTTGATTAATTCACTCAAGCAGTTCACAGAACTTAGGAAACATTTACTTATTTTTCCTGATTTATAATAAAGGATGTTGTAAAGGACACCGGTGAGGAGATGCATAGGGTGAGGTATGCAGAAGGGGCCTGGAGCCCACAGGCCCTGGGCCTGCACGTTTCTGCATGCTTCTTGGCCTCCCTGTGCAGCATTCCTCCTCCAGGGCATGGGACAGGACCCTCTGGAATGAGTCGGGACTGATGACCCATATATCTTATGATCAGACATGGTAGTTCAAAGAACTTCTGTATGGCTCCAAGACAGAAAGGTGAGAGATTAGTGTTTCTCTGAGTCACCTTGGGAAAAAGAAATTCTAATTTTTATGGCCCACTGTGGAGAGGGAATTATAAACCAGGAACCAAGGATGAAAAACAAAATGTATATGTATATGTATATGTGACCTGAATTCATCCTTTTTACCTGCCAACACCTGATTTCAAAAAGAAACTTGGAACTTTTACCTGTAAACCAATGAAGAGAATGTGGACTTGATATATACTCAAGGGATATGCTCTAAGTCAGGTTGCAGTTTGGTAGACAAATTTTGTACATGGAAAACTAAGATAAAATTTCTCCTTATCCCTCCCTCTGTGGACTTGCCCCACTGCTCTCGTTGGGGTGTGGCAGAGAAGGGGCGGGGATGGTCACCATCTACTGGGGCCAGCTGAAGCAACAGAATCAGAGAGGAGCCGGGCTGGCCCAAGCCTGACTCATGTCTCACCTAGCCACCCAGCTTTTAAGGCAGGTACTTTTTAACTGTATCTGTTATAAAGAGGCAGTCTTCTTTTCTGTGTGTGTGTGTGTGTGTGTGTGTGTGTGTGTGTATGTGTGTGTGCGCGCATTTTAATTATACAGAGTAACAGGTAATTGCAGCATATTCGTATTTGCATATAACATACTTTGATCATCTCTATCCCCATTACCCTCCCCTTCTCTCTCCCCTGATCCCCTTCCTCTTAGTCTCCCTGCTACTTTTATATCATCTTTATTTTCCCCTACATTCCACATATTAGGGAAAGCATGTGATACTTGTCTTTCTCACTCTGGCTTACTTTGCTTAGCATGATGATCTCCAGTTCCATCCATTTTCCTGCAAATTACATGATTTCATTCTATTTTATGGCTAAATAATTAACCATTGTGCATATATGCCACATTTTCTTTATCTATTCAGTCTGTCGATGGATGTCTAGGCTGATTTCACGACTTGGCTATTGTGAATTGTGAAGAAGGCAGTATTCTTTAGTAGGTTTTTCTCAATTTGCTAAAAGAAAATAAAGGAGAGAGAATTCATACAAAACACTGTTGAATTGGAGTTTCAGTGTCTTTGCTGAGGCTAGATTGGGTAAGAAGGTGCAGCATCACCGTTACAGCAGGACATGGGTGCAGGGAAGGGTCTCAGTGATGGCCATGAAAACCCATCCTCTCAGCTCTGGTGTCCCTGGTGGTGTGCTTCTCAATGTGGGGCACCACAGGGTCTCCATGGTTGAGAAACAAGGAAGCCTGCTAGTGGGAGTTCTGCTATTGGCTAGTGTGCGTGCGTGTGTGTGTGTGTGTGTGTGTGTGCATACATGCAGGACGTGTGAATTTTGTTTTGTTTGAAATGGGGTCTTGCTATGTTGTTCAGGCTGGTCTCAAGTTCCTCAGCTCAAGGTTCCTCCTGCCTCAACCTTCCAAGTGATTGGGACTACAGGTGCCGCACCACCACACCTGGCCCCATTAAAGTTGTTTTTATTGTGACTGTAAGAAGTTGAAATAAATTATTTCTAAAGGTATTTCCAGCTTTGAAAGGATTTTACAGCATAAATTGAACATCTTATGCTTTGAATTTCAGTTCAAATTTTCTAAGGTCATTTCCGTTCATATTTAACATTTGTTTACATCCTGTATGAAATGGGAACTTGTACTTACCGGGAAATTTTATAAGCATCTTTTTTTAAGTATCTTTAAGAATCATATTAGACAATCCATAAAGAATAATCCCTGTTGACAACCCTGTTTTACTAGTGTAGAAGGAAGTCCTTTACTCTAAAAGTAGTACTCAAGGTTTGCATGTAATCATTTACTTTGTTCACAAGTTCGTTAACTTAAATTTCTCTTACTATTTAGTATTGTATAGAGTATGGGTTTGCTTAGAGAATAGAGTGTTGCCTAGAGCTTGACGAAGACTCGATTTTGGTCATTTTAAAATATTAAAATCTATTTTTTCTCTTTGATAATCACATTTTACTTTTTATAAAAATTATCATGGTTTTGCATAATAATTTGATTTTTGCATAAAAATATGGCCCATTTTTACTGTTGAAAACCCAGAAAAATAAGCAAAAAGAAGGGGAAAAGTCACCTCTAATCCCACCATATACACTCTTTGGTGAATATCTTTCCATTATTTTTCTTTTTTTTTCAAAACAAGAATCATTCTTTACCTAGTACTTTGCACTCTGTTTTCCCAATTAGCATATGACATATTAATGCCATATTATTGTAAAATGTTCTTCTTTAAGAACTTTTTGTTTGTTGTGTGTGTGTGTGTGTGTGTGTGTGT
>PVJS01049269.1:0-14722 GCA_004027185.1 Glis glis | reverse complement strand
TAACTAAGGAGGGTCACAGTTCTGAGCTTAGTTCAGTCCCCGTGAAGATGGAGAACCTGCGGCCAAAGCTTCAAGACTTTCATCCTTTGATTTCTGGCATGGCCGTCTGGTGTTTTAGACACTTCCCACCAGGGGGCAGGAATCACAAAGATTAAAAATATTAAACGCAAAACAAAAGAACTTCTAGTAAGAAGGCCAGTCTGTTTGAATCTGAGTAGACATCCTATTTGACTATTGATTCACTACTTGGAAATGGGAAAATCTTTTATACCAGGGACATTTTTTTTTTCTGTAAAGGGCCAAATTGTAACTAATTTAGTATTTATAGGCTACACAGTCTTTTTCACAGCTAGTCAGTTCTGTCGGTGTGATATACCAGCAGCCATAAACAGTACTATGAAGAATGGGTGTAGTTGTGTTCCAATCAAACTTTATTTACAAAAACAGGCAGGAGGCCAGATTTGGCCCCTACGGCTCTTGTTTGCTGACCCCTGCTTCATATAGCATCTGTGCCTCTGATATAAAAATTTTTCCTTAGGTCTGGGAGTAGCTACAACTAAACATCCACTCTCTGGCCAGCTCTAAGTAAGAGGCCTGCAGGGTAGAGGGACAAGGAATAAGACCAAGTCAGGCCAAGCCCCATGGTCAGGCCTGGGAGTAGATGAGGGCAGTGTAGTATACCTCTAGATCTCTAGCATAAAGCCTGCCCTGCAAGTGGCACTTAATTTTCTGAACAAGTAACTATTTAATTAATCAATTGATTTCTGGGAATATAAGTCTTCTGTTTAGTTGTTCCGGAAGACTCTGGGTCTCCAGGTCGATCACCAGCTTGAATATCTCACCCACAATCGTTTGCCAAAGGCAGGAGAGAGGTTAGCAAAATGTTAAAGGCGCTGTGCTCTAATCAAAGCAAGCATGGCCTCAGCTAACCCAATCCGCTTTGGGGGCCAGTGTGACCCACGCATGTACTGAGTCCCCTGGGTTCCCTGCAATCACCCTTTACTGTAACAAGCCCAGCTACCCCCTTGAGCCAGTGGTATTGGGGAATCAGTGACCACAGCACGCTGAAGGTGTCTCAGGTGGAGGGAAAGTTGGCCTGCATCTGAGCATCCTAAAACATCTTGTTCTTGTTGCCCCACTGGTCCATCCTGCCAAAGCTGCACACCTGGCGACTGAGCCAGACTTGGAACTGAGCAGAAAGGGCACCTGGACAGAAGGAAGAGGCACCTCTCTGTCTTCCATGACTCCTCCATCACCTTTGCCTGAAAGGCAAGTCTAGCTTGAGGGATGGTCAGGCAGACAGATTTCCGGCCCTGCCACATATTTCCAACATGACTTATCTGCCATGACTTGCCATCTGTGATTTGACATGTTCTACACACATGGGCATGTTGTACACATTAAGATATGCTTCCTGCATTAGGAGAGTTTCCCAGATTGAGAACATTTTCCTAGAGTAGAATTGAAGAATGAATTGAGGCATTCAGGTTGATCTCAAAATCCATGAGTCTAGAGGAGGTTCGGGACATTTTCTTTCCTTTAAGGGTGCACCCCTCTTCTAAGAGCTGCAGAATTTATAATGAGGGCCTGGGGCATGTTACAAGAAGCCTGGTATCTGTGCAGTGAGTGACCGTTGCCTCCCTGATCCACAGTGGACGATACCCTGACCTCAGCCTGCCTTTCTCCTTCCACTTCCACATGGGCTGCAGCTCACAGCTCACCTGGAACGCCTCCGGTTGCTGAAGAGCTGGATGGAGACTCCGAGACAACCTGATGGATCATCTCATAAACAGAGCCCGCAGGAAGGAAAAGAAAATTATGCCAGCAGAATGCACTTATGAGAAATAGATACGTGCGGTGCAGGGAGAAATGCTTTGATATTAAAATTTTTCGTAACTTAAAAAGGCATGAAAAATGATACCAACCGCTAACTAATCAACATTCCTTTGTGAATGCAGCTTCAGTTCCTAACCAAAAACACATCCCTGCTATTGTCTTGTCTGGATCCAGATGCAAACATGATTAATTAAGTTTTGAGCGAGGAGGGGGAGGGGGTGGCCTGATGCACGGCTCTCCGAGGATCCTTTTTATACACAGGCCTGGGGAGAATCTCTAAGGCTGGGTGCCTATTTTATCCCACATGGCAGAGCTTGCCTTCCCTGCACTGACAGCCACAGGGTGCAGTGAGGGGTTGAACAGTCAGCAAGGAGAGGTTTTTGGTACCTCCTGTCTTACTGCCTAGCACGGCAGAGAGATGTCTTGTTGGGAGACCTGGGCTCTGTTCTCTGCCCTGCTTCCAAACAGCCTGGGACCTCAGGCAAGCTGCCTCAGTTTCTGCACTTATAAAATGATAGGCTGGATGAGATGATCCTTCGTAAGTCTCTTCCATTTCTAGCTTTCTACTCTGGTTCCTGGGGTCCCTCACACATAGCAGGTGTTTATCAGTTGATGGCCAGGCATGATGGCAATTCTCAACCTTGGGCAAAGGGACTTGGTGATGGTGGGGCTGAGAAGTGTGCTGGCTGAGCATCTCTGGGGCAGGTGGCTGCATGTGGAGCCCTGAGCAGTGTGACAGGGCCAGCAGACATGCTTGCTGAGCCCTGCTCCACCACAATCAGCCTAGAGACTGCAATGGAGGCCCCTGGCTGCTCTGTAGCTCAGTGTCCCTGATAGAGAACACAAAAACCTGGACTGCTTACCCTGGATGTCAGGAAACTGAGCGGCGCTCTGTTCTCCTGCTAGTTGGTCAGAGGGGACAGGGATGCAGGGCACAGAATGGTGTCTCCTGCAGGAGTCGGCTTCCCTGGTGGGATGCTAGGTCACTGCAGTGCACTGTCACTGAACGGCTAAGGGGCGGGAAGGGTCCAGAGTCAACTGTCTGCCTTCAGGTCACCAGCATCCTAACCACTAGGCAAGTTACAAACTTCCTCTGGGCCTCATTGGCTTCCTCTGTAAAATGGGAATAATAATTATAATACAAACTTCATCAGATCATTATGAATGTTAAATAAGTTGAAATATATGAAATGCTTACTCACCCCTGAGATGTTCAACAAGGGCTAAATAAGTGTTAGTGTTACTGTGGGCCCCCTCTTCAGGATTGGGTACCCACCAAATGCCCTTTTAGTGTACATAGAGTATGTCTTCTCCACACAGAAAGGAAGGAGCTGCCTAAACCGTTTCCTGCACAGAGCAAGCATGCTCTCTCACTTGGCAGATGTCACCAATTGCCCGCCATGTCTGGGGCTCTGTAGCTAGGCTTTGGAGAGAGAATATCCCATGGTGCTTCCAGCTTGGCTGAGACCTGGGCTCACCAGAACAGCACGCAGTGGGTGTCTTCCCTGTACGGTGAGCAGGAGCAGACGTGTCCACGGGTGAAAGAGTTTTATAAGGCCAGCTGGCCCCCAGGGGGGTGCTGGTGCCAGGTGTAGCAACAGGAGCTTCCATCCAACTTTAAAACCCTAGTGTGGGGATTTGAGCCCGAGCCAAGAATAGGGGTGAGCGAGCTATTTTATTGGGAGATTTTTCTGCCTTTCCCTACAGCTGACTGATTCCACTCTATTTAGCTTCTCTCCATGTTAGCTGTGAATAGCCAGTTTCCTAGAACACTGGCCACACCCTCTTAAACACTGGAACAATGAATCGTCCGGTTCAAGTTCTACAACTCTTCTCAACTCCAAAGGAGGGAAAGTGACTTTTACATGTGTGTGATTTCTTCCCTGGAAGCATCTGTGAAATAGGCAGCATTCTCTTACCTAGCTGGGAAATCACTTTAAAAATATATCATTTCTAATCCATCTTCATGCTTTTGAGAGGGAGTTTGATGCTCCCATTTCCCAGATGGAGTAACCGAGAGCAGAGTCAGGAAGTCGGCTTGCTCAGGGACCCAGAACCACAGAACAATCAGGAGGTGGGGCCAAGAATCAATTCTTATTTCCTGCCTCACAATCCATTGCAACCCAGCAATGACCTTTCTGGGCCATGTTCAAAAACCATGAACATATGAAATGGAGAATTTAGATTGCAATCCTCTGGACCAAGTCCAGCGTGCTGAAATGAGTGTGCTGCCGTCGTGCAATGCATTCTAAGAATTATTTACTGTTCTGAATGTAATTTGAGGTGAGGGAGATCTTTCATGGAGGCTCCAGGCTAATCCCAACCCCCATGGACAACGACTTTCAAGTCATGTCAGCAAAGATGTAACCCTACAATGTGCAGGGGGCGGCCCTGATGGATGTTTTATGAAGGAATCAAGAGGAGAAAGAATTTCCCTTGGAAGAAAGTATAAGGAAGGACATAGAGACAACATTTTGGCTCCCAGCCTGTGCATGAGCCAGCCCTGCAGATGTGTGCCCCGTGCTCCATGCTCCCTGTGACCCATCAGGAAGCAGCTGCCAGGGCCCTCCTCTCCTCATTCCAGGACGGCTCCTTCTCCCCTACACATTCAAATGGGTTATTTCAGGCGCCTTCTCCTGCCCTGGGACTTGGCCTTGTGTTTGTGCTTCAGTCTCCCCTACTTTTTGTTCTCAAGGCCTTCAGTTTCTGGCACACTCTCCTCCTCCCCACTCCAAGAGTCTCTGACTTAATTTTCGTCCCTCACGACTCAAGCGCCAGCACTGAGCTGCGTATCTGTACCCCCAGAACTGGAGCATGGGACATGGACGGGCAGGAAAGGAACCCCCAGACTCTGGAGTGCAGAGTCCTGATATAAGGGCACTTTCCTCTTTGACTTGGAGAAGCCTTGAAAGAGAATGGGCTGAAGGCCTGGGAACACCCTCTTGCTTATCTCCCTGACTCCAGGTTCCACTAGTCCTGAAGGCAGACCTGAGCCCTCCTGTGACCCCACTCCTAGCAACAAGATCTCTGTGTGCACAGGCTCTGAGTCTCCCCGGCCCTGGGAGAGTCCTGCTCCCCTTCAACAGAGACACAGCCTGCAGCCAGCCCTTCAATGAACTGCCAAGTTTTCAGTTCTATATAGTTGTGACAAAAGTCAAGTAATATTTCTGAAAGCGATTAAGTATTGAACTACTCATAAAGACCAATAAAATCTCAAACATAGTTTTCCCCAACCCCCAACTAAATTATCTTGTTATTTGAGGGTCATACAAATAAAGTGGGAAACATGAACTGTCCTCTCAGACAACCTGGTTGATTACTCAGCTGATCATAGATGCTGAAACAGAAGCTGGTAACGATGCCTGCAGAAATAGGTCACTTACAGCAAGACGTGCCTATGAATTTCTGGTGTTTAAAGCTATACAGACAGGATTCCAATAATAATAATAATAATAATAATATAAATAATAATAATAATAATAATAACAGCAAACTTTGATTCAGTCAATACAAGGTCCCAGCACTATTCTGAGCACTTCACTCATAACTCCTTTAATCTCAGAGCTATACAATCTTAGAGAACTTACTCTTTTGGATGTGAATTAAGGTGAGGTATATCTTTAAGGTGAGCTGTGATCTGAGACATTAGATAGTTTTATATTGCTCCAAGGGACTGAACTGTATCACTCTGGCATTCATATAATGGAGCTGTAAGCCCCCAGGTGATAGTATTTGGAGAGGGGGAGGGAGTCTTTGGGAGATAATCAGACTTAGATGAGGTCAGGAGGGTGGGCCTTCATGAAGGGATTAGTGTCCTGAAAGAAGAGACATCAGGCTGGGTGCAGTGGCACACGCCTGTCTGGGAGGCTGAGACAGGAGGGTTGCAGGTTCGAGGCCAGACTTGGCAATTTAGTGAGACCCTCTTTCAAAATAAGAAATAAAATAGGGCTGGGGGTGTAGATCAGTGGTAGAACACCCCTGGGTTCAATCCCCAGTAACACACACACACACACACACACACACACACACACACACACACACACACATCTTCAGAGAGTTGGCTCTTTTCCTGTCCTGAGGACACAGCAAGGAGGTGACCTTTTATAAGCCAGGATGAGAGCCCTCACCAGAAACTGACCATGCTGGCACCTGGGTCTTGGACTTCCAGTCTTCAAAACTATGAGAAAATAGATTTCTGTTGTTGAAGCCACCTAGTGATTGGTATTTATGACATCCCAAGGTGACTAGCACAGTGCTCTTATAAATCCTCTGTTGGCACTTTCCCCCCTGCCCTGGGCAAAACCTGTTTCAGAGCTTTCTGTCTTTTACATTGAAAAGGCAAGCAAATATATCAACATAAATGTTTTTATGCTGTCCCCTGTGGAACTAAAATCCACCAACATGAATCTGTTAAATTATGCTGAATTTTAAGAAAAGGAAGTGTGTGTAGGGACTTTTTATTATTTATTGGTGCACTGTAATCATACATCTTGATGGGTTTCAGGGTGGTAGAAGTATACATGCACACATCAGTCGATTAGCCCTCCCCCAATTCCCACCCCCATTCTTTCCCCCTTCCCTCCTTCTCGTGCTCAGCACTGTAGTTGACTTTGATAAGTTTGTGTATGTACATCCTGTGCATAGGGTGTTTCCCTCTTCCCCCCTCCCATGTCCCTCAGTTAGGTCGTCTTCGTTACTCATCTAAGGTTTTCTCTGTCTTTGTCTGGAGTCCCTCCTATGCCCTCTTATCCCTAGCTTCTGCATATTAGGGAGAGCATCCGACTTTTCACTTTTTGTGACTAATCTCACTTAGCATAATGTTCTCTGATTTCATCCATTTCCCTGCAAATGATGTAAGTTTTTTCTTCTTTATGGCAGTTTAAGACCAGTCTTGATGTAGAAAATAATGATGGGATTAGTAATCTCTGTCTTAAGCCCACTTCTTAAGAATCCATCCTCTCAGCTGACTGAGGAAGTCTTGTTCAGAAGACATATAGACAAAGGCTCACTATTTGTGTTGAATTAACATCCTCACAGTAACAGTAGTATAGATCACTAACCCTGGGTCTAGGAAAGTTGGGTCTAGGAACACCATTTTCAGTGATCATTTAAAAAAATGTATTATGATCCTAGATACAAAATGTGTAAGTTTGTATAATATATGAATCATCAGAATTATTTACTAAATATTAAGATGGATTAACTTCATGATGATGTAATTATTTACATTCATTGGTGGGGTTGAAGGGCTCATAGGTGAGTGTTACAAAGAACAAAACTACATTTTTATTAGGGACTAATGCTGAGTGTGCTCTTATTGCAAGGTTAAAAAAACCCCAACATTTTAAAAGTCAATATCATTTGCCAATATCTAGCAACCATTGACATATAGTCTCTGATATAAGACCTGCAACTAGCACTCCCATGTCCCAGCCTCATCCTGAATTCATTTCTAAGTCCAAACCTTGTGTTCATTCCTTTAGACCAGGGATCACCAAGCTATGGTCTAAGAATTAAGTCTGGTTTTTCCCTTTCTAAAAGGGGGCTAAAACAAGAATAAAGCACAGCAACAACAACAAAAAGAATACATGACAAGATCAAATGTAACTTGGAAAACCTAAACTGTCTTTATTTGCAGGACCTTTACAGAAAACATTTGCCAACTCTGCTGTGGACTGCAGGCTTCCCCTAGGAGAGTTCTTATTCTGACATTTTTCCACAGAACTTTCGCTCTGGAATCAGACCAATTCAAGTTTTCTTTCTCATCTTTCCGTTGTCACTGAGTCACTTAACGGCTGTGTGACATGGGCTTCTGCAGGGCCTCCCTGAGCCACCTGGTTTACTCATCTATAAAATAGGAAATGCATCCGCCACGCAGGGTTGCTACAAGCATTCAAGAGAGTGGGAAGATTCTTAGCTCCTTGTTGGATTCTCAGGACACCCACATAAGGAAGGTACCCCTAACTCACCCAAAGAAAATCAAGTGCCGGAGAAGCTAATACATTGTCTCACCATCCTATATAAAACTGAAAACTTGGGCCTTAATTTCAGGACCTGATGCAGACTGTACCATTGTTGAGAGGGAGCAGGGCTCTCCCAGGGCTGCGGATTCTCAGACAAGGATCTGGGTATGCTGGGTGTGCTATTATTTCTCAAGTGCCAACTTCATGCCAAGCATCTTATACATACCATCTCATTTCATCATAACTTTACCATGTATACATTACTGTCCCCACACTGTAAGACCAGGGAGACTAAGTTACTTAACCAACATCACCTGCCAATCATCAGTCAAGCCAGGATTTGTGTCTGTATCTAAATGACTCTAAAACATTCATTCTTGGGATGAGAAAGAAGAATTCATCTAGGACCCATTTCATACCTCTGACTTTTTTAAACCATGTGACTACATTGGTACCTATGTAACAATAAATAGAATTAAAATAAAACTGAAGTTCATGTTTTTTATGACAGACTATCCATCTTCATATACTCTCTGCATAAAAGCACACTGATACTCCCCAGCCA
This sequence comes from Glis glis, assembly GCA_004027185.1. Lineage (NCBI taxonomy): Eukaryota > Metazoa > Chordata > Mammalia > Rodentia > Gliridae > Glis > Glis glis. The sequence goes on along the minus strand of PVJS01049269.1, from coordinate 6,358 downwards.
CTGAATTCCTTTCCCATCTCCTCTTTATAGGGGTCCATAGAGCGGGGACACCTGAGAATCAGCCTGCAGCTGGACAACAGAGCTGTCTGCTCAGGGACCAACAATCAAAGTAGGCTGAGTTGCTCTCCTGACCTGGGAAGCAAAAAATGCTATTAAACCTTCAAAGTGGCCAGGCGTGGTGGCGCATGCTTGTAATCCCAGTACTTTGGGAGGCGGAGACCGGAGGATCCGGGTTCGCAGCCAGCCTCAGCTCTCTCTCTCTCTCTCTCTCTCTCTCTCTCTCCCTGTCTCTCTCTCTCTCTCTCTCTCTCTCTACTTAGTGAGGCCCTCCGCAACTTCGTGAGACCCGGTTTCAAAATAAAGTATAAAAAACAGGGCCAGGGGTGTAGCGCGGAGGTAGAACGCCCCTGCGTTCAATCTCTGGTATCGCAAAAAAAAAAAAAAAACCCTTCAAAGTGCAGGCCCCACAAAACACTGGAAAGACCTGCAGTTCCCTCCTTGTTCATTAAACATGTTGGCTCATTACCTATGTTACTCTAGACTTTGCACAGGGCAGAAGATGCCAGCTGAGGGAAGACGTGCTGCAGAGGCCGCAGAATATCCTTTGCTCTCAATTCTTGGCTCTCCTCTGAACACACACCATCCAGCAACTGGTTTCCTATCAGGCTGACTATTGCCTTGTAGGGAAAAAAGGATTCCCAATATGAATGAGGGACAGAAAACAGAAAATCATTGTCCTGATTGAAGGAAACTGGGGGTTAATTTTCATTTCACACCTAATCATTGGAAGCTGGGGAGAAGGGGTGATTCCAAAACTGATTTTAGGGAAGGGAAGAAATGGAATGATACCTCTAATTCTTCTGATGCAAAGCATTGACCATTTCCACTTAGGAATGATGACCTTTTTCTTGATATCTGTAACCATAAACTTTGGGAAATCAAGAGGAGAAAGATAAGGGAGAATAAAACGAAGAAGAGAGGCAGCATGAGACAAGGTGAGTTTATTTGTGAGTGGTTTTTCCATTTGCACACAGAGTTATCTGTGTCACCAATTCAAATAACCTCTGGCTCAAACATGTTGTATTGTCAGGGAATCCAGAATCCAGAATCTCATTTTTTTAATCCTCTGCCTCAGCATCTCAACAATCATCAAGTTGTCCAAGCATTCTTGGAGCTTAACAGCTGTAAAGAGGCTGATCATTTTCTTCCAGGGAGAGAACTGAGAACCTGCCACAATTTCAGTAAAGCCCTGCATGAATTGACAGCTACTCTTGACTTTGGATGGTATGATGGTCTTTCCCAGGCCACTGTAATGCTCTGTGCCGTGTCCAACTCTTTCAAGCTCACGTTTCCTTGCACAGAGAGCAGTCTGCAGAGCACAGACATTGGTGCCCAGGTGCTTGTGCCTGGAGGTGCTCCAGCCACAAAACTCACCATGTGTGCCCCAGCCTGCCCTCCTTCCTCTGGTAGACTGCATCATTGGTCCCCCTTCTGCACCCCCCCCATAGCCATGCTCCTTGCCATATGAATTCCACCAAAGGGGCAGAGTATATTTCCCATCTCTTAAATTTGGATTTGGCCATGTCAATTGCCTTGGCCGATAGAAGGGAATTAGATCATGTCAGTTCTAAGACTGGGTCTTAAGAAGCTTCGTGCATCTTTGCTTGTGGAACAGAGTTGAGCCATACCAGCCAGAGTCTACCTAGATGAGCTGAGCTCCAGCAGACCCACCTATATTTGAACATGTCTATTGGAAATCGGTGGAGCCATGCAGCTGAGCCCAGCATGGACTAGCCAACCCTTAGTCAACTAACAGAATCCTGGGCTAAATAGTGCTTATGGATTTTTCCACTGATTGTTGGTTGTTCCAAAGCATTCATGTAGTGTTTGTTAACCAGTCCACGGACTATCCACTCTGTGTTGAACTCATACCATCAACTGATTTTCTCTTTCCTGACTATAATTTTATTTTCAGTGACTTTCTAGCTCTCCTCCACCCCTGGTTTTGGCAAGGGGCCACCCTGTTCTACCTCCAGTGGATGACTAGAAATCTGACTCTTAGGGCACAGGATTCAGATCTCAGCACCTGTTCTCTCTAAAGTCCCCTGGGATCCTTTTGCAAAAATTCCACAGCCCCTTACCAGAATGTCTCTTTCCTAAGAGATAGGCAAGTTTGTGAGGGCTCAAACATCAGAAAGTTAAAACATCCTTTTCCCAGAAAAGATAAACTGTTCAGCCAACTCTTATATAACTAACAGGTATTTCTGAGGATGTGCCTTTTACTATGCCCGGAAGCTCCCTGGCTGGACAAAAGTCTCTGACAATACATGACTTATACATTATGTAAGTCTTGGTCTGGCACCCTAATATATATATATATATATATATATATATATATATATATATATATATATTTTTTTTTTTTAGGATAGTTGTTTATGAACTAATTTTACATTCAAGAAAACTGAAGCATAGAAAGGTTATATGTCCATCCTGGTCAGCTTTCCATCACTGTAACAAATACCCAAGACCATCAACTTATGAAGAGAAGAGATTTATTTTGGCTCACAGTTTTAGGGGTTTCAGTGCATATTGCTTTGGGCCCATGGTAGCACAGCTTGGCAGGAGCATGGGTCACATGACTTGGAAGTGAAAGAAGAAAGAGGAAGAGACCAGGGTCCCACTTCAAGGATTTGCCTTGGGCCGAGCATGGTGGTACACGATTGTAATCCCAGTACTTGGGAGGCTGAGACAGGAGGATCTGGGTTCACGGCCAGCCTCAGCTACTTAATGAGGCCCTCCGCAACTTCATGAGACTGGTTTCAAAATAAAGTATAAAAAATAGGGCCGGGGGTGTAGCTCAGAGGTAGAACGCCCCTGGGTTCAATCCCTGGTACCGCAAAAAAAAAAAAAAAAAAAAGGATTTGCCTCCAATGACCATGTGGTCTCCCACTAGACCCCACTTCTTAAAGTCACCTCCACCTTCCAATAGTGCCAAGCTGGAAACCAAACTTTTGGGGTGTGCTTGTGCAAACCATAGCAATTTCTTCCCTGAATTAAAAAGAAAAACCTAAGGAAAAACAAAGCCAGGGTCAGAAGTAAGATTTTTAAGTTCTCCATTCAATTTTCTTGACACTAAATGATGTAGGGATGGAGTATATACTGAACCATCCTGAAATCACACCATGTATCCATCCACCTCGGCATAAAGCCACCTGGATGATCCTGTCACAAGAAAAACTTCTCTGTGTTTCATCACTTTGTTCACAAATCTGAGACTATTTTATTTCTAATTAACACTATCTTAATTCTACTACAATGAATCCCAGTAAACCACACCCCTCTTTGTTCTGTACAAATTAACACATAAAACAAAGAATCGGTAAATGGAGAACAAAAATACCCTTTATTTCTGATAGAGGCCAGGTTGGAGGATATGGCTACCTATCAGGTAAGTGGACCTGCCAACCTGGACTCCCCTGGGGGGAAAACCCTCCCCTGGAAGATCAAAATAAAATGCTTTCTCTATGTGAGCAACTCATTCCTAAGAGGAAGAAGAACCTGAGCTGAGCATGCCCGGATGTATCAGCCTGTTAAGATACTCCATCTTTCTCTGGGGAAAGATGGGTAATAGAGAGGAAGAAACCAGGAATGATGCTAAATCATTCCCCTTAATAAAAGGAAACATCATGAGTTGGGTAAAAATATTTCTACAGTATGCCATTATTTCAATTTAAGTTAGGCTTCATTAGAAAAGTTCCCATCTCACCCACTCTGCCTCCTTGAAGTAAGATAGGTATGTCTTCTCTGTGAATAAAGACCATTGCAAAATTTTAATCCTTAAACTCGGAAGTGCTTTGAGGGAGGTGGGATGGTGTGTGTACTGATTCCTCCTGAAATCACACCGTGTATTCAACCTCCAGCTCCACCCCTGTATAAAGTCCACTTGGCTGTTACTGATACAAGAAAAACCTCTCTGTGTCTCATCAATTTGTTAACAAGTAAGAGACTATCTTACTTCTAATTAAGACTGTCTTAATTCTAATAAAGTTGCGATTTCTTGTCTTCAGATGTAGTAATGTGTTTTTATGCTGAAATAGATTCTTCTTCCTCTAGAAATATCATGTGTTAGGAGAATCGGGATCTTAAATAGGTTGCCATTTAGCAGGGCTCCAACCCATTACGAAGTCCAGCTGTTTATTAGCTTCTTGAAGCCAATGCACACTGCACAATGAATGTTTAAAGAATAAAAATTGATAGATGGATTCCTCAAACTGATTGCCAAAGCCTTTTATAAAGTAGGTGGAAGCAGGAATGGTTCTCATCATATCCTGTCTCCACCATCTTGATTCATCTACAGTGAAAAAGAGGGAGGGTTTGGGTGTGGAAATGTGTGTGTGTGTGTGTGTGTGTGTGTGTGTGTGTGTTTCAAATTGCATTCTTCTGGCTACATCTCCAATGAGATGATTAAAGAACTTTAGCTCTTTGCAACCGGCTCAGCCAAAAGTTTGACTATGCTAGGCTTTCCCAATATGGTTCTCATTTGCTTTCAACCTCATTCATTTCTTATTATTTGTCTTTCAGAGAAAAAGGCAGCAAGAAAAATCAACCTTGGGCTTCGTTAATTAAGACCTGCATTCTTGCTGGTATATTTCAGGAAGACAATCGGTAACTTTTGCTCCACTCTCTAGAGAACCTTATAATGTGGTTCTATTCATTCATCAGGGCTCCGTACAGCTCTGGGGCCCATCTCAGTTTGGTGGTCCTTAAATCTGTTTTTATATGGGATTGTGGACATCGTATCAGTTTGTAAAATTTATGTTTCTCTCTGCAGAGTTCCAGCAAGCAACCACTAGGATAGTCTCATAGATCTTTACTGGGAAGAAGACAAGAAGCACAATTTATATCTGACTTTGTGATTTTTATGATGAAAAAATAGAAAAAAGGTAAGCATCAGATCTCACCCCTCCCACACACACACACTCCCAAATGCCAAACATTCTAATTCTGATTCCCTGTTTACGTGGTATATGACATCCTGACCCATCTTAAGCTCAGTCTCATTTTTCATGATAGGCAGGGAAGTTTAGGGCTATTTTCCCAAATGTGGGACCAGATAGAGTCAGGAAGAGACACCATATGTCTGCCTTCTGGTCTCTTTTCCTTTTCACATTCACACCTGTAGGAAGAAGAGTGGGGATAAAACATTAAGGAAAGTTCTCCAACTATTTACTCAACTCTTCTGCTCAAGGCAATACCATGGGTGTTATAGGTATTGGAAGATGAACTCTCCATACATATAAAAGGAGTCTACATACAGGACAGAGTTGGACAGATGTGGGACAGAAAAAAAGAGAAGTAGAAAGGGATAAAGAGGCCGGGTGTGGTGGCACACGCTTGTAATCCCAGTACTTTGGGAGGCGGAGACCGGAGGATCCGAGTTCGCAGCCAGCCTCAGCTCTCTCTCTCCCTCTCTGTCTCTCTGTCTCTCTCTCTCTACCTAGTGAGGCCCTCCGCAACTTCGTGAGACCCGGTTTCAAAATAAAGTATAAAAAAAAGAATAGGGCGGGGGTGTAGTGCGGAGGTAGAACGCCCCTGGGTTCAATCCCTGGTACCGCAAAAAAAAAAAAAAAAAGAAAAAAGGAATAAAGAGGAGAGTTATTAAATACGGCCCTTATGATGTTGATGTTACTGTGCCCTGGTTTGGTTGACTCCTCACATGTCATCCCAATTCTAAACGACTTCTCTAGTGCTGTAGCCAGGATAAGCATGGGTCAGGTCAACAGCCACACGAGGCCCTGTGCACCTGAGGGCCTGTGTGGGACAGGTCAGTGGTCAGCCCTTCCCGTTTTGATGGGGTGTTGGGATAGGCCTGACGGAAGTGACTTGAGCAACCAGGAACATGGGATTCCCATCAGCTGAGGTGAAGAAACTTGTAGGGTTGAGCCCTAGGGCACCCCAACATTTAGAAGTCAAGAAAACGAGAATGGGATAGCAAAGAACAGCCTGTGAGGCGAGAGGAGAACCAAGAGAGAATTATGAGCTAAAGGGTAACAGAAGTTTCCAGAAGGTAGTGACCTCCTCGCTCAGATGCTACTGACAACTCAACATGAGAATGAAGAATTAGCCAGGCGTGGTGGCGCATGCTTGTAATCCCAGTACTTTGGGAGGCGGAGACCGGAGGATCCGGGTTCGTGGCCAGCCTCAGCTCTCTCTCTCTCCCTGTCTCTCTCTCTCTCTCTCTCTCTCTCTCTCTCTCTCTCCTTAGTGAGGCCCTCCGCAACTTTGTGAGACCCGGTTTCAAAATAAAGCATAAAAAATAGGGCCGGGGGCGTAGCGTGGAGGTAGAACGCCCCTG
>PVJS01049268.1:0-14728 GCA_004027185.1 Glis glis | reverse complement strand
GTGCTACACCCCCGGCCCTATTTTTTATACTTTATTTTGAAACCGGGTCTCACGAACTTGCAGAGGGCCTGACTAGGTAGAGAGAGAGAGAGAGAGAGAGCAGGGAGAGAGAGAGAGAGAGAGAGAGAGCTGAGACTGGCTGCGAACCCGGATCCTCCGGTCTACGCCTCCCAAAGTACTGGGATTACAAGCGTGTGCCACCACGCCCGGCTTATCTAAGTATTTCTATCCCAATTACGGATTCGAGAAATGTGGATACAATCACTGTTTGGACAGCCACTAGAACCACAGTGAGATACACATGACCTAAAACTTCACTGATCACGTCACCTATTTAAACCCTGTGTTAGTCAGTTTTTTCATGTGTGTGAGCAAAATACTTGGCAAAGAAAAGTTTAGCCAAAATAAAAAAAGGTTCTTTTGGCTCATGGTTTCAAAGGTTTAGTCTACGGTTAGTTGGTTCCAAGGCAAAAATAGCATGGTAGGAGGGAGTGGCAAAGAAAAGCCGCTTAGCACACAGCAGCCTAGAGAGAGACAGGAAGGGACCAGGGACAGATATAGTACCTGAAGCCATGCCTCTAGTGCCTACTTCCTCTAGTCACCCCCTACCTGCCATCAGTTTCACTACCTCCCAATAAGTCAGTTCAAATGTTTAGCCCAACAAATGGATTAATCCACTGATAAGGTCAGCAACCTCATAATTCAATATTTTCACCTCCAAACGTTGCTGCATTGCCTAAACATGAGCTTTTGGAGGGCATTCTGGACCCAAACCTTAACAAGTCCAACTCTAATAGGGTGACCAAAGTATAAATTTTAGGCTCTGGAAATTACTGTCAGATCAGAGACAGTGTCCAGCAATCCCCCCCAAAGTTTAAATATTTTCCTCTAATCAATGCACAGTCACCTTGATACATGGGTAGAAGTCCTTAAAGAATTTTGGGAGAAAAACTAACATAAATATTTAGCATTGTAATGGGGAGTCCTTCATTAAGAAAGCTCAACTTCCCCCATATTCAAATAATCTGAGTAAATAAATTGAGTCATGTCTAGGAGCTGACTGAGGGGTTGTGACCCCTTGTATTGATTAATCAACTTACATTTATGCTCACTAAACCTATGACTCCCAACCTGTGCAGATCAGGTAGAATTCTAAAAACTGCCTACCTATTTATATTTTATCAACAGTGACCATCTATCTAGACAATGTCATAGGTCTCTATAAAACAGATTATTCTGACAACACTTTTGTCTACACTGACCAGAATGGTAAGCACATCCACCTTGCCTTTGCCAATTAAGTGATGCCACTTGATCCCTGCCAACCTAGGTTCTCATATCCTAATCGTATTATATATCCAGGTTTGACTGGAGCAATTCCCATTGTAATTTTTTACCTATAGGACAAGCAACTCAAGAATACATTCACATTCTAGTGCTCCCCTCACAAATTTGTTTCTCACAGTCATGGTACTGAGGATTGAAATCAATGACATTCTACCTGAGTTACACCCCCATCCCTTTATATTTTTATTTTGAAGCATGGTCTTGCTAAGTTGCTAAAGGTTTCACTAAGTTGCTGAGGCTGGCCTTGAACCTGCAATCCTCCTGTCTCCCAAGTACTGGAATTATAAGCATGTACCACCATGCCTGACTAAGCTAACATTTTAATAACCATTTATACATATGTTCTACAGATTTCTATCCATATAAATTGGAAAAAAAATGCAGTTCCTTAGGTGTATAGCACATGTTCTCATGGGATATGATTTGTACCTCATCCTGAGGGACTAGAGACTATCAAGCTGCCAAATCAATAGACCATCACATCTTATATTCATTCAGTAGAATTTCTCATGATTTATATAAATTAGGGAATATATTTGAGACGTAAGTTACCAAGACCTTATATAGTCACTTTTTCTATCTTTGTTAAGATGACCTCAAGATTTGTACCAACAGCTTCATGTCTTAGTAAAAAATTTTATTAAAATGTTGATTGTTTTAGTACATTTAGTTTGCTATAACCAAAATGTCATAAGCTGGATGGCTTATAAACAATAGAAATTTATTTCTCATAGTTCTGGAGACTGGAAGTCTGAGATTAAAGGGGTCAGCTAGGTTGTGTTCTGGGGAGAGCTGTCTTCTGAGTTGCAGGTGCTGACTTTTGTTTGTTTCCTTACATAGTAGAAAGAGAGAGATCAAGAGACTTCTCTGGGATATCTTTTACAATGGCGCTAATCCCACATACGAGGGCTCCACCATGGCCTAAATTATCTCCTAAAGGCCCTACCTCCTACTATGCTAGGGATTAGGATTTCAACATATGAATTTTAGAGAGACATGTTCAGTCCATCACATAGACACTAGTAGATTAATAAACTTTTCCTAAGATGCCTCTTTTGTGTGAAGAAAAATTATTAGTCCCTGGTTATGTTTTTTAGTCTAATTATTTCAAAAGTGTGCTTGAGGGAAAAATTTTGTTAATATTTATAAAGCATTTGGAAGATGAATATCATTGAAACTGATTACATATCACTAAAGAAGAATCTCATAAAAATGCAATTGTAATTGCCAAAAAGGAATTCTATATGTGATTTTTGACCAATTCACTCCTTGCTTACTTAACCAAAATGCTCTTTGAAGAAATATCTTTTTGAAGTAACCCCCCCACTCCAGATTGATGATATTGATTATATAATTATAATTTCAGGGTTTTTTATTTTTTTAGATAATTTTAAAGATGACCATATTCCCAAATGAGGTTGTAAAAATAGATTGTCTATACTTGCAGTTTCTTAATATTTAACAGACTTCTTTGTAGATATTTAATCAACATGCCATATATATGTTTTAAAATCCAAAATGATAATTTTATGTTGATCCTCTGCATAGTTGTTAGTGAATCAGAATATATAAACATATAAAGTTAGTTCATAAATATGTTACATAAATATAATACTTCTCAAATACTTCAAAATGATTCATTTATTTATTAAATAATTTAGGTTACAACTAGGCCACTGTAAAAAAAAAGAAAAAGAAAAAGGAGGCAGGGACAGATACAAGACAAAGCTTAAATAACTACAACAACAAAAAATTGCTATTCTTCATCAAGTAATAGTCCTGAGGTATGCATTCTAAGCCCAAGTAGAGGCTCTGTTTCTGTTATTGGATAACCCAGGTTGCAACGAATAAATAATAATTCCATTATCCCCTAACATTCCATTTCTCTACTCTTGGGGAATAAGAGATTGTTGGGGGCACATATTTCCTTTTAAGAAAGTAACTTTCCATCTTCTAAGATCTTCAATTTCTTTCTTTAGTGTTTCATAATTTTCATTGTAGAGGTATTTTACCTCCTTGGTTAGGTTTATTCCTAGGTATTTTATTGGTTTTGAGGTTATTGCGAATGGGATTGTTTTCTGGATTTCTTTCACACTGGATTCACGGTTGGCATATTGAAAAGCTACTGATTTTTTTTTAGGTTGATTTTGTATCCCGCTACTTTGATGAATTTGTTAATCAGCTCTAGTAGTCTTTTGGTTTACTCTTTTGGGTCTTCTAGATATAAGATCATGTCATCTGCAAATAAAGACAATTTTAATTCTTCTTTTCCTATTTCATTTGCAAGAAAATGGAAGGACCTGGAGAACATTATTTTAAGTGAGATTAGCCAGTCACAGAAAGTGAAGGGTCATATGTTTTCTCTAATATGCACAAGCGAGGGAGAAATTGGGATACAAGAGGGACTCCAGATAATGGAGGAGAAACCTCAGTGGAGCCAGGGAGGTGGTCTAAGGGAAGTGGAGGAAGAGTGAGGTTCATTAATGGAAATACTACCATCGATTATGTGTACATATGTGAATATTCCGTAACTTTCACTTTCCTCACAGCAATTTTGTTCTGGCTCCATTGGCAGAAAAATAGTCATGGGGCAGAGGCAACTTCAAAGAAAGGTGGGAATTGTATTCTCCAGATAGGCAACTATACACCCAGAAAGATGGGAATGACCAATCATTCTTTCAGAGTTATATTGATCACCTATTCTATGTTAACCTTTGTGCTGGGCACTATATTAGATGCTGCCTAATGCTGGAATATAGATACCTTAGACCTGGTTCTTGCCCTATGAGAAAGGAGAGGTCAGATTTTCTTCTATTAAGCGAAAGGTAGGTCCACTTAAAATAAAGATGTGTATTTCAAAGGAAGATTATATAGAACCTGAAGGGTCAAGTAAAATTTTGTGAAAAAGTCATTATTATGACCCTTAAGGGAAAGAGAGGATTCTGTAGGGGAGAGTTGTAGTTGAGGCAGGTGTCAAAAATATCTTTGTTAGAGAGACAAGATCAGAAATGAGATTGATGGGGGGAAATAGAAGTGTTCATTTTAAAACTATGTGCGATCCAGTTTTATTTTAGAAAGAGTCTGGTTGAAATTTTAGAGAATAGAAGACATGAAAAAATAGCAGACATTTTTGAAAACTAGAATATAAATTTAATATATTCTGTAAGAGATAGCACTAGTAAAGAATCAAAAGAAATAATCAAAATATTGCTCATAAAATAGGACCTTTCTAAAAACCATATATATAAATATTTAAAGTAACAAACAAGCAAACAATTAAATAAAACCTTCAAGAAGGAGAAAATATTCATGATCCCAAATAATACTTTGATTAAAAATAATTTAGAAATGCATTTTCCAAGATCTTATATGTTCTGCTATTCAGTTCATATAACAGGACATTAGAGCAGATACTTAGGTTTTTCTGGGAAATTCTATAAACCTAAGTGATAAAATAGTACCATGGGTTAAATCTGTCATATCATGGTAGGAAGTAACAGCAGGGCCCTTAGTTTTTACTAGAATTACTAACTCGCTGCTATAGTAACCCAGTGTGTCCTGTTGTGAAGACCTCTTGATGAGATGAAATTAACCCATGTCACTAAATAAAACACACAAAAAAGTCACCAGTGACTTAAAATTTGAAAAAAATAGAAATAGCTAGTTACTTAAGTATACAGTGTCAAAATGTAGTTAGTCATAGCTTCATGGGGGAAAATGCAAATAACTTGAAAATACCTTATAATTAAAATGCAGCTACATGCCTCTTTCTACCTTGCTGATGTCCAAGAGAAATAACCGTTGACCCATGCAAAACATGAGTATGATTTCACCCTAAACCTTTTAAAGCCTTTCCGAAAATGCTAGGCTTCTTAAGATGAACCTGACAGAATGTGACACTCACACAAAAGCCCTGGATGGTAGGCTTGCACCAAGCATCACAGTGACATTCAGAGATATTCTAGTTTTGGCAACTGTTTGAGATTTGTGGCTCTCCCTTGACATTTACAAAGATTCTGAGACTATTTCCGAAAAGGGCTGGAGCATTTCACTAGATATGTGGTTTCTTCAAAGGCCACTTTCAGATTAAACTGTCTATGAAACTCTGAGTGGAAGTAATGTGGGATTGGAATAGAATAGTATTGATTTTATTCAAAATAAGAAGTAAAAAAACCCAGATGACTGGTGGTTCTACAAAAATTCAAATAAAAGCTCAACATATCTTTCATTGCTTTGTCTACTTGATTGCTGAAGCTCTCAGATGCTTTTGTCTGTCTTTTTTCTGATACCTCTCATCACATAGAACAAATCACTTGGCTCTTTGAGTATAACTCATGCTAATTAGTAAATCTTTCCGAGACACATTTTTATTGTTGTTGCTTTATAACCAGTTTAAGTTATTGTCAGTTTGTTTTGCATTAAGGTATGCTGATTTTAAGTTATAAATCTTTGAGTCTCCTTTTTATATTAATCAGTTTTGGGTATTTTATATGAGTAATGAGATTTTGAAGTAGAGATGAAAGTAATGAAAGGATGTATAATGCAGTGAGAAATAGGTTAGACTGTAGACCCCATTACTTCTTTCAGCCTTGATTTTTTAATATTTTAGAGTATGATTTTTGCAACTAATAATTACTATAGAATACACACAGACGTCTTTCAAAGTTAGAATTTGATATGGAAGGCTATTTTTATAGTGCCTGTTATAGTTAGATATAAAATGTCCCTAAAGAGCTCATCTATTAATATTTCAGAGCTGATATAATTGAGTCATGAGAGTTGTAATCCCAGAAGTGTATAAATCCACTGTAATGGATTTACCTGGATGGTACCTGATAGGCCGGTAGTGATAAGGTAGAATAGAAGAAATAAAATTTTAGGTAGAAAGGAGACAAGACTGGAAGGGAAGAAGAATATAATTAAAAATCTAATCTAAAGTCCTAAGCTTGCCTTGCAGGCTTGCCTAGGACATGCCCAAAGGAGGTAAGACCCATATCTTTAAGAACACAATGGGCTAGCTTCATATCCGTAATTCCTGAGGCGATTAGTTTTGGAAGAGAAAGAACTTCACCTTCCACCAGAACTCCAAAAGATCACACCTGTTGTTAAAAAGCCTTACACTCAGCTGGCCACCCACTGGCCATCAGACTTTTCATCTCCACTCATCTCTGTTCCCAGAAGGACTGTCCAGAGGGAATCCACATCTTCTGCCCATGGAAAAACTTCAAGGAAAGGAGGCGTTTTCCCACCAAGTACCTCTAACCAACCCCTTTCCCATTTCCAGTGCCTATAAAACGAGACTGTAAGAATTCAGGGCTGCTGCTCTCACATCTTGAGGTAGCCCGTGTTTCCCTGTGTTGGGCTCTCCACCCAGTGCCATGAAAGGGCCTGGTGGACTAGCAGAAGCCTGCTCTAGAGTACCGGGCCTCTTCCACGTGGCAGTGACTCAGCATATCAATGGCAAAGATGGCGCTGGCGGACCCCTCAGAGGGAGGTCCCGCATATAGCCCCACCTAACCTCAGGAGGGCTATGATAGGCAGTTACCTCCTTCCGTGCTCACAGACAACAGGTGCCTCCGCCTATGATAGGTTACAGGGGGGCGTGGTGACCCGACTGTCCCTTGCCATTGGGCCACACCCTACTGCCCGGGAGCTTCCTTTATGACATTTACTTTAAAAGTGCGACTGGCTTTCTAATAAACGAGATCTTGCTTGACTTGTCTCCCGGCCCGTGGTGCTTGTTCGAGCTGTTGACACTTACTTCCCTGTCAGTTCGTGCCACTCTCGGGCTGGACCCGAGATCCCTGAATGTGTTTCCTTTTTCCTTGAATTAAACCCCTGTCTTTTGTTTGACTGGCACGTGTTGAAATTCTTTTCTACACAGACCCTAGGACCCCGGGGGCCCTGAGGTGAATTTCCCCTTCCCAGGCCGGGGAACTCCTTAGGACTCTCCACGGAGCTATCATGCTCACCCTGACAGTAGGGTGTGCCTGGAGGAGGTGGTCCCTGGGAGTGCAACCTTGGAGATTATATATATACGGTTCCTCGTCCTCCTCCTGCTTTCTCTCTCTTGCTTCCAGCCTCCATGATGTGAGTACAGTCCATGTCCTTTCTCTGCCATGTCACCATGCCCTGAGATCAACAGTCCCGGTCCTCACATGGACTGAACCTGAAACCATAGGAAAATAAATCTTCTTTCCTCTAAGTTACATGGTCAATCTTTAGATTATAACTGCAAAAATGCTGACTGATACAGTGCCCAAGAATGTTTTAGCAATTAGAGAATATATAGACCTTTTAGGTTTTATATATGTGTGTCATATATCTGCATATACCTATATGAGCTTGTGTGTGGGGGGCTAGCACTGTAATAAAATCTACTGAGGTATATATTTATAAAGATGCTAGTTTGGGTATGTGCTGTTCTCCTTATACTACTCATATTCCTCTTGCTAGCAGAGATTAAGCCTATGAATGCATGGTATTTAGCAATATTGAAGAGCCAGATGAGATATCAGTCCTGAATTCCTTCGTACCCAGGCCCCTTTCAAGTAGATGTTACATGGGGATGAGGTTAAAGCAAATCCACTTGGAAATGAATTTAATCTACAGCAAAGCTTCCAAAAGCAGGTGATATTTTCAAAATGAGTCTCTACTGGGTCAGGCTTTACTTGACTGAAACTATTTTTGAGAAGTGATTGTTTTTCCCATTATAAGGCTGTGAGTTTCTCTGCTACTCTTTCAACTACCTTAATGATTCATGACGGCAGGTCAAGCAAGCTTCATGGCATGTGCATACTATCCGTGTGCATCTGAATGAGATGTATAGTCCTACTGTTTTATGATTTTCCATATGTCCTTGCAAACCCACCTGCCTGTATCCATCTGTTTGCTGCCTATGCTGACCATTTCCATCAGCTATAGAATTGCAATAACCTTTCCATATTCTAATTGGAGAACCTCCCATGGAAAAGCCATGAGAATAAAATACCTAGTACTATTAGATGATAGCTGTGTTTTTTTTCATCACTGTGACAAATATCGGAGAAAAACAACTTAAAGGAGGAAAGTTTTATTTTGCTTCATACTTTCAGTCCACGGTTAACTGGCTTTATTGCTTTGGGCTCCTGAAGTAAGGAGGACATGGCAGAAGTGGATGGTGAGAGAAAGCTATTCGGCTCATAGCAGCCAGAAAGAGAAAGAGAGAGACAGACAGAGAGAGAGGGAGAGGGAGAGAGAGGGAGGAAGAGAGAGAGAGAGAGAGAGAGAGAGAGAGACAAAGATAGAGACAGAGATAAGACATACCCTTCTAGGGCATGCCCTCCATAACCTGCTTCCTTCCAAGAGGTCCTACCTCCTACAGTTTTAACCACATCAATAGTACATTCAGTTATTAACTCATTAAATGATTGAATACCTGATAAGATTAGAGCTCTCATGATCCAAAAGTTTCTTAAAAGCCCCACCTCTGAACTTTTCTGCACTGGGGATCACACCTTCAATATATGAGTGTTTGGATGACACTTCATATCTAAATTATATCAATTGTCATATAATTTTAAAAATAGTAATTTTAGTTTTTAGTCCCTCAGAGGCAGATGTTGAAATTAAGATAGGAACACAAATATTATATTTCAGAAGAGGTTCAAAAAATACAGCAGAGTAGTGGTCGAGTGAAATCAGAAAGGAACCCAAATGAATAAGGAACCCCAAGGGTACATTATCAACATGGTGCTACTACAAGTAGCTGGAGCTTAGTCCTGCTAATTGCTGGCATAGAATATAGCAGAGGCTGAGAAGAGTTGCCACAGTGGAAATAGTAGAATTGTCTTAATTCATTTAGATCTAAGTAGATGGACCAGAATTTGAGAAAAGAAATAAAAAGACTTTGTCAAAAATGGAAACAACCTTCAGGATCAAAGAATATGTCCTCTCTTCATGGAGAGTTGAATTTCAAAATTTATGGCAGAAAAATTGAAAGAAAACTCCCAGTGATATCTGCAGAATCATTTAAAATACGTTATTTGTTCAAAGAGAAGAAGTGGCTCTGCCTTTAAAACTCTGACATCCTGCCTGTCATCCCTGGAACACTGGAATAAGTCATGGAAATGTAGATGTATAGTAAATGACCAGAAATCAAAAATTAAAAAAAGGGGGGGGGAGAGAGAGAGAGAGAGAGAGAGATCACATTCTTTCATCTAAATCTACAAATGCATATGCAAATTAAAAAGTTAAAAATTAAGAGACCTGTATAACTAACTCCACTCTGAAAATAACTGATGATATTTGGGGGAGAAAGAGATGAAATACTTTAGATGGGTTGTTATTTGATATACTGTTTAGAAAAAGTTAATGCAATATTGGTTTTGGTGAAAATAGATAGTGTTTAAATAACTGACTATAGTTTCCTTAGTATTCACTGGTGATATCACGTCTAGAGCACTGGGACTAGCTTGGAATGCTTATTCCTGTGTGTTTTCACCCGATGGATCTGCCCTGGCTCTGATCTGTTATATGAAACCAGCCCTCTCACAGACCATATCCCTATGCTTGTAAATATATCTGGCTCTTTAATCCAGCATTCAGTGCCTGTTTCAAACATTTTGGCTTTGGCAAACATTCCAGTCTCCTTTTTATGGACTCTGGCTTTCCCACCACATTAAAACCTGTATCATTGATTAATTTTAGTATCTTCCCTGTGTTTGGATGAAAGAGCTCGCTAATATACTCTAGCAAGTGAGATCATTGTCTCTCCAGTCAACTTCATCTCTTTTCTTACAAAGAGTGCACGGAAGTACTGGACTTCGAATCTGAGATGTATAGAATGTCTGCATGTTAACCATGCAGGAAACAGCAGGGCAAGCAGCAGGAAGAACCGAATCGCACAGGAAGTGGTGTCACTGTAGCACTTTCTGAGCTACCCAGGCCTCCAGAGCTCCATACTTTTTAGGATTGACAAATGATGCCTAGAGATGCTCCTGTTTTCTACAAATACAGCTGTGCATAAACTCCCTCAATCTGAGATGGACTGTGTGATGAAGGGCCCTTCCTTTAACTGGAGGGTATTACCAAAATACTGTATATGGCAGGCTTAGGTGCTAAACAAAGTGGACATTTTCTTCCAGAAATTGGAGATTATATCCTCAGGCTTTGGGGCGCAATGGGAAGCACACAGATTGCTTGTGACTTCAACTCTGCATAAAAATCAAGGAAAACTAATGGATTTTTAACATAACAGGATGTGAAAAGCTCAGTTATGTGTTTTTTTAATCTCATATTGCCACTAACCTTTTGCTAACTTTGTCAAATTTTGACATAGCATCAAAGCTATAGTTATTTAGGAAGTTTATTAAAATAGTCTTCTCTTTTCCAATGTTATTTATATATAAGGTTTGATTTGTATGTACTTCCTTCAAAATAATACATCACAAGTGATTGAAAGCAGAAGCATTATTAGACATTAATGAAGTTTAGAAAAATGTAGACCAGCATTCTTTTCAGTATATTTGCTTAACTTTTTGAAAATAAGTTTATGTTACAATATGTACTCTGTTTTAACTTATAATGGCTATGTTTTGTATTAAAGTTGATTCATTTATAAATGTTTTTCAATTTTTCTTAGTTTTATTTAATTTTTTGGTACTGGGGATTGAACCCAGGGCATTCTACCTCCGAACTACCTCCCATTTATTTATTTAGTTATTTATATTTATTTATTTATTTATCCGTTTGTTCATTTGTTTGTTTATTTGAAACAGAGTCTTTCTAAGTTACTGCAAGCTGACCTTGATCCTGTAATCCTCCTGTCTCAGTCTTCCAAGTACTGGGATTATAGACATGTACCACCATGACCACTTCTTAGTTTCAATTTCTAATACAATAATATAGGGAACAGTTTTGTTGCTAGTTAATGGTAAAAGATCTGATTCTCCTCTAAGCCTTCTCTGAAACCAGCCTAGCTGGGATGGGGATAGGTGTTTTGTTACCATTAATGGAGGTAAAATACTAGTATCTCCACGTGTTCTTCATTGACACTATAAGAAAGTAACATCATTAATGCCAAGAGGAATGAAAATCCTGGTTCTCCAGTCAGGCTTCTCTGATATCACTTTGGAGAGCAGATTGGTGTGCCTCATTTAAGCCTGGCCAGGGTGGGAGGACTTCCTTTTGGTTTTTGCTAACTGGGGGAGGACTACAAGTTTTTTGTTTTAATGTCTTTCTTGGCTGGTGTATAGCAATTACTGTCAATAAGTTTTCTGTGTTGCTAGTCTGTCCTTTCCTGGACCACTGGCTACAGAAAACACATGTGGGACTATTTTATCTGTGGCCATTGGTGTTTCTGTGTTGTCACTTTCTGTAGCATCGATCTGGGACATGGAATGTGAAAAGAAAACTCCAGGGTCTTGCCACTGTGTCATTCTTCATGTCCCAATTTCCCTAGCTGGTTTTCCTCCTTCTCTCTATATTCCACAGTCTTTTTATATTTTGCATATATATATATATATATATATATATATATATATATATATTTCCAGGGTTTCCCTGTACATAACGGGAGGAATAGAGAAAATTCTGTCTATATCCCCAAAAGCGGAAGTCTCAAAATTATTATTTGAATTACGATATAATACAGCTCTTATTTCTCTTGGATTCTTGACTACCAATAAAACATTATATGTCACTGGAAACTAATACTAATTGGTGTGATGTCAACCCCAAGAATATAATAAATTTAAGATAACGAATTATTGAAATAAGCCCCTCAGAAGTTTATGAAACACATGTTAAGTCATAATAATTTGACAGTATGGGTGGCATAGCTACCCTTTGATTAGAAGACATCATATAACTAATAATAATTATGTAAAAACTTGGATATAGGATATCAATCTATAACAAACTGTATTTAGCCAGATCTTGAACTGTAGGATTTCCTGAGCAAAATTCTAACCCTAAAGAAACTGGAAGAAAAATCAGCACCCTAAAAATATTACTTCTAAAAGCTAACCTCTACCATATTAGGGAGCTAAAAGAGTAATTTACAAGGAAATAATTAGGTTTTAAAAATTAAGGGATATGAAACATATCAAACAGAAGCAGTATATTGCAAATTTTAAAATATTTGATATTTGAACTGAACTATATGTTTAATATTAGTTTGTATAAGGATATTTAAATATTAAGTACCAATAAACTACTTGATTTATTATCCATCATTTAAGAAAACTAATTGACATCTTACTTGTGTTTTTATTTTCAGAATCCAAGCACTAGAAATATAACGACCCATAGATTAAAATATACAAATTTTAAGAGACTAGGAACATTAAATGGATCTTGTTATATCCTGATTTCCTCACAAATAGATATTTTAATAAATCCTTCCAAATAGACATTTTTTTAAGTTTTTTATTTATTTATTTATTTATTTATTTATTTTTTGCGGTACTGGGGATTGAACCCAGGGGCGTTCTACCTCCGAGCTACACCCCCGACCCTATTTTTTATACTTTATTTTGAAACCGGGTCTCACGAAGTTGCGGAGGGCCTCATTAAGTAGCTGAGGCTGGCCGCGAACCCAGATCCTCCGGTCTCCACCTCCCAAGTACTAGGATTACAAGCGTACGCCACCACGCCCGGCTCCAAATAGACATTTTAATATAATTATATGATTATATGATTATTTTGTTAGGAAAAATACTGTAATATGTGGAGCAAAGATAAAATTTATTTTAGTGATATGAAAAGTTTAGAATAAAAAATTAATATGGAATAATTTATTTCTTTCTTTTTATTTTGTGGTACTGGGGATGGAACCCAGGGATACTCTACCTCTGAGCTACACCCCCAGCCCTATTTTTTTATTCTTCATTTTAAAACAGGTTCTCACTAAGTTGTGGAGGGCCTCACTAAGTTGCTGAGGCTGGCCAGGAACCCAGATCCTCCTGTCTCAGCCTCCCAAGTACTGGGATTATAAGCGTGCGCCACCATGCCTGGCAAATAACTTCTAAAACATAAAATGAGCTGCAAAATTAGTTTGGATGGAAATCTATTCAGTATCAAATTTCTCTCAGAGATCAGTGGTTCTTCTGTCACTCTGACTTTTCATGTTAATAGCTTCATCAGTCAGTAAGAAAATAATATGTTCACTGGCTTTTATGAGGACTTGGATATAGATTATATATGTGACAAAAACTCACAGACACACATTACTGCTAGAAAAAATTACTCAAAATCCCTAAGTTTTATGAAAGATTGTGAGCACTAGTAACATATTAATAGTGATCCTTTATGCACTCTCCATGTCCATATATTTCTATCAATATTTATTCCCACATTGTACTACTTGCTGGGTTTTACTTTTAAGGCTTCTGGCTAAACGTGGTAAATCTTTCAATCTGTATGATTATAACTATTTTCCTAAAACCAATATTTATGAAATAAACAAATTAAATCTACATAAAATGTAAGTAGAACAGTAACATTAGTCATGTGTGGATCAAACAGTAATGCTTATTGGGGCTTTTCATGGTATACTTAGATGTGATAGGACAGTGAAGAGTTTGAAATTAATATGCCAAACAAAAAAGACTCATTTTATCCAAAATGCTTAAAAGCTCATCTTCTATTGCTATTGAGTAGACAGAAGCTATTGTAGCCAGAAAAACCCCACAGCTGTGAAGATAATGCTATTTTGGATAGAAGAAAAAAGGAAGACTGCAACATCACAGTTTCAGACAAAAGTATGCAGCTCACTAAAAAACAAATAAAAGAGCTTATTTCCTTAAATACACTGCTCCATAATGAGAATTTAAAAGACAGAAATTTAACAACATAGGCAAGCCACCATGTAGATGTCATACAAAAGGAAAGGTGGTGTCTCAAAAATATTCTGTAGCAAAAATCATCAAGCATTTCTTGTGGAATCAGAATCCAGTGCAAAAGTCATATCCTTCAGTGCAGGGGCCAACATACTATTCCTACGAAGTACAGAGCGCAAATATATTCAGCTTGTTAAGATATGTGCTCTCTGTCTTAACAACTCAGAGGCAAGGTGTAGGACAAAACAGTCGTGGACAATGTTTGGATGTTGTATATGGCACTACTCCCAATAAAACTTTGTTTATGAACACTGAAATGTGAATATCATATCATTTTTGCATATCAAAAGATAATTGTTCATTTCATTTTTTCAAGCAATTAAAAGTGTAAGAGGCATTTTTATCTCTTGTACCATGTAAAAACAGGTAATATGGCAGATATAGGCAATATGCTACAGCTTGCTGGTCCCTGCTTTAGCTGTATCATCATATACATTAAAATTAAATGTATATGATATATACATTAAAATGTATATGATATATACATTAAAATGTATATA
>PVJS01049267.1:0-14721 GCA_004027185.1 Glis glis | reverse complement strand
GCCAGCCTCAGCTCTCTCTCTCTCTCTCTCTCCCTGTTTCTCTCTCTCTCTCTCTCTCCTTAGTGAGGCCCTCCGCAACTTCATGAGACCCGGTTTCAAAATAAAAAAGTATAAAAAATAGGGCCGGGGGTGTAGCGCGGAGGTAGAACGCCCCTGGGTTCAATCCCCGGTACCGCAAAAAACAAAAAACAAAAAACAAAAAACCCCAAAATGCTAACAGAGGTTAATTCAGGTAGCGGGATTTCATGTATTCCCTCACCCCCCCCCCTTTTAGTTATATTACTCTGACACCTTAAAAAAAATCAAGCTACTTTCATTTTTAAAACATAAACTGGAAGCAGCAAAGTTGATGAGTTTTATGATGGCAAGAACTTGTATTGGTGGCTGGACCCTTCCCGCCCCACTCCGCCTGTCTGACCCACAGTGCGTCCTACGTAAGTCTCCACAGTCACTCACCCGGCCCCCTCTCCTCTCAGGCAGCAGGAGGGTGCTGAAGGCGTTTTAGTTTTCTCCCTGGCAGAGGGAACAGGATCTGCATGGCAGGCGACCAGAAAAGCAGCCATGGAGTCCTGTGGCTAGTGTTAAAAAGTGAAACAAGACAGAAAAACCTAGTGTGGGTTTAAGAATCCAGGAAGCCCACTGGAGAAGAGAGGGAGAAATGGACGAGACGCAGGAAGGATAAAAATACAGTTACAAGAGGAAGGAAATGGAAAATAAATAAAGGAAATTCATTTGCCCAAACTAAGCCCCTTGAGGGAAGTTTGTTAGAAGGGATCCAGGGGGTGGGTGGGTAAAACTCATATAGGACTGTGTAATTTGTGGGAATCCCTTTAAAATCAGTTAGAAGAAGAACGCCTAGAGAATTCATACAGGACTCTTTTGGATTTACTACCTCCCTTGCAGCCTATGTTTTCTGAATGTGTGGATTTATGAGTTTTAGATCATTTGTTTCCAGTCCCGCTGAGGTAAATAGCTCAGTGCAGTTGGTGCATTTATGATTATTGTGCAGAGGAACGTGGCTGATGAATTACTTCCTTTCATTTGTCTTTTGACAGAAAATGTTTGGTTTTCTAGCAGTTTGACTTTCAGCATGTGACACTGTTCTTAGTTTGGTTGCAGGTGTGGTACGACTGGTTATGATCCATGGAGATAGAGGAGCCACGAGGTTAGAACTGTGTTGTCCAATACGGTGGCCACTGGCTATTGAGCACTTTGAAATCTGCCAAGTCTGAATTGAGGGGTGCTGAAAGATGTCACTGGATTTTGGAGACTTCATATGGAAAAAAAGAATGTAAACTATCTCATTAATAATTTTTATCTTGGCTTACATGCTGAAACTATAATATTTTGGTTATAGCAGGATACATAAAGTGTATTATTAGAATTAATTTAATCTGTTTCGTCTTTTTAAAATGTGGCTTCGAGAAGACTTAAAATGACATATGTGGCTCACATTTGTGGCTTGAGTTATGTTTCTATTGGATGGTGCTATAGTAGGAGCACGGGCATAAGAAGTTCAAGTCCGGGTGCTGTCATTTCCTGCCTCATAGCCTTGGATCCATTGTTAAAACTCTGTAAGCTTCAACTTCCAACTATTTAAATGGATATATCTACTTCATAAGATTATGATTAATTATGTCATTATTTTGTTTCAATTAAAATAATTCCTGTGATACCTGGAAAATAATATGTATTTTTTTTTTTTTTTAGTGGTACTAGGGATTGAACACAGGAGCATTCTACCTCTGAGCTACACCCCCAGCCTGGGTAGTTTTGAAACAGGGTCTTGCTAGGTTGCTGAGAGTCTCATTACTTGCTGAGGCTGTCTTTCTGTCTCAGTCTCCCAAGTACTGGCATTAAAAGTGTGCGCCACCATGCCTGGCTTAATATGTACTTCTTTATACATTTTATTCACCACTGTTTTATTTTATTTAGCCACTGTTCATAATATAATTTTTTTGAGTCAGGATAAAGCAGCCTGTACTTGTGTGGTCCTTTTCAGCTAAAAGGTAAAAGTGTTTGATAAACAGGCAAGTCACACAAGTTCTGAAAAGGGAACTCCACTGTTTTCAGTTAGCTGGAGAATGAATTTGTGGCTGAGCTTCCTACCTGTGGCATCTGCAGAGGCCAGCCACTGTGATGGTCAGACTCCCTTGGAGGCACTGGTTCACACTGTGTGAACCTCTGACCGGCTGAGGTCGTCTTTTGAAATCTTCACAGAGGCTGCTGGAAGGGCACACCTTCAACTTCAAGTTAACAAGTGGAGCTGTAATTAGGTGATATGATCAGTTTCATCACAACCACCACTTCTCTTCCTTCTCCCTACTGATTTGCAGCCTTCGGGGAGTAAAAATATGTAGTTTGGAGTTGGTTTGCCTTTTCCAGCACCAAGGTACTACAACCCTTGGCTTCAGGTTATCTTCTGGTGTCAGTTATTTTTAGAGACAGCCCTTTGTTAGGAGCAGAACCCCCACCCGGCACCTGTGAAAATCCAACCTCTGCACTGCCTGCCTGTCTTTCTCTACATGCAAATTCTCCATTAGTCAGCTTTTCATTACTGTGACAAAATGCTTAACACAATCAACTTGAAGGAAAAAGGGCTTGCTTTGGCTCCTGGTTTCAGAGGTTTTAGTGCATGGATGTCATTGCTTTTGCCTGTGGTGAGGCAGCAGGTCATGGCTGGAGAACAAGGCAGAGCAAAGCTGTCCACCTCATGGCAGTAGGATGGGCTGGGGTCCCAGTATCACCTTGAAGGGTAAGCCTCAATGATCTAACTGCCTCCCACTAGGCCCCGCCTCCTAAGGGTTCCATTGCCTCTCAATAGCCCCACAGGCTGGGGACCAAGCCTTCAACAAATGGACCACTGGGGGACATTCAATATCCAAACTAAAACATTCTCTTATCCCAAAATATTAGAACCATAAAATGTGAGTTTTTGGTGGCTGCAAAGGTGCTTTTGCCCCCCAATAGATTATTCAAAAGATTTATTTTGGCTTTAACACTAATATTCACTTTTTAAAGTTACACATTGGGCTGGGGAATGCTGCTCAGTAGTACAGTGCTTGCCTAGCATGCATAGAGCCCAGGGTTCAATCCCCAGTACTAAAAGAAAGAAAAGAAAAGCCATTATATAGCTAGGCATGGTGGCACACCTGTAATACCAGTACTTGGGAGGTTGAAACAGGAGGATCTCAGGTTTGAGGCCAGCCTCAGCAACTTAGTGAGATACTGTTTCAAAATAAAAAAAGGGCTGGGAGTAGCTCAAAGGCAGAATACTCCTGGATTCAATCCCTGTTTCCCCCCCAACTTATAAATTAAGAAACCTAATTCTTGTTTAGTTTGTAAACTCAGTCTAGAGCTATTATTACTCTATGTCAATAAATTTAACAATCACTATTTTTTTTGTGGCACTTGGAATTGAACCCAGGGGCATTCTACCTCTGAGCTACATCCCCAGCCCTTTTTTTGTTTTGTTTTGTTTTGAAACAGGGTCTCACTAGGTTGCCAAGAGTCTCTCTACATTGCTGAGGCTGTTCTCAAACCTGTGATCCTCCTGTCTCAGCCTCCCAAGTACTGGGATTACAAGTGTGTGCCACCACACCCAGTTACAATCACTCTTCAGATCTCCTTTGGATAATTTTTTTATTTTCAAACTAAATTATACCCACTATCCATATTTAACTTCATTTTAAGATTAAACATTTTGATTTTAAAGTACGTCAGTTGTCTGACAACAACACTTTTCTGAATATTTGAGTTTTCCTTGTAAGTCTAAGAAATATCTAAACATTCTGTCTTAAGTATTAAAATTCTAAAACTGTGTATAACTGTAGTAAAATTTCTATTTAAAATCACAAATCTACGTCAATTACTCAACGAACAATTAAAGACCACAAACTCAGATTCCTTCTATCCTATTGGAGAAATGACTTTAGAAGTTACAACAAGGTAGACAAATGAGATACATCCAGAATTAAAAAGAGTATCGTTTTAATCCTCATTCAAGTTGTATGGCCCTAAGATATAGGAAACATATGAAAAGAATTCAGGAGTCCTCCAAGATTCTTTAAATGGAAAATATATGTATATATCCCATAAGACAATCTCATGGACATTAAAAGGATAAAAAGGGAGTGCTATGATCAACTCTATGTTATAGAATTTGATAATTTCTGTAACAAAGGAAATGAAGTAATTCTTTGAAAAACACCAACTATCACAATTTATAAAAGAGGAAACAGATAACCTAAATAGTTCTAAGAAATCAAATCAGTAAAGAATAATTTTCTTCAAAAGAAAACATCAGGCCCAGTGAATTCTACCAAACATTGAAAGAAGAAATGATGACACTTTTTTCATAATTTTTCTCCAGAAAAATGGAAGCATAGGAAAACTTCTTAACTCATTCTATGAAACCAACCTTACCCTAATACCAAACCCAGATAATAACATTACAAGAAAGGAAAACTATAGAGAAATATCTCTACTTAGCACAGATGCAAAAATCTTCAACAAAATATTAG
This sequence comes from Glis glis, assembly GCA_004027185.1. Lineage (NCBI taxonomy): Eukaryota > Metazoa > Chordata > Mammalia > Rodentia > Gliridae > Glis > Glis glis. The sequence goes on along the minus strand of PVJS01049267.1, from coordinate 10,198 downwards.
CAAATCGAATCCATTAATGTGTAAAAGGAATTATAAACCATGATCATTAGCCTGGCATTGTGGTACATACCAGTAATTCCAGTACCTAGGAGGCTGAGTCAGGAGGTTACAGATTTGAGGCCAGGGCTACTTAGTAAGATCCTGTTTCAAAATAGGAAATAAAAAGGAGTGGGATGTAGCTCAAAGGTAGAATACCCCTGGATTCAATCCCCAGTACCAAACCAAACCAAAGCACCAACCAACCAACCAACCAACCAACCAAACAAACAAACAAACAAAGAAAAATCCCCATGATCAATTAGGATTCATTCCAGGTATGCAAGATTAGATCAACATACAGAAATTAATGTTCCCATATGAAATCAGGCTAATCAAAGAAGAAAATTGTAAAATTGTAACATTTAATGCAGAAAAGGCATTTGGCAGGATCTAATACCCATTCATGATAAAAAATCCGCAAACTAGGAATACAAGGGGACTTTTTCAGCTTGATAAAGATCATCTACAAAGGTCCTGAAACTAACATAGATAATAGTGAGAGACTGATGCTTTCCCCTAAAGACTGGGAACAAGACAAGGATGTCCTCTCCCACCACTCCTCTTTAGCATTGTACAGGAAGTCCTAGCTAGTGCAATAAAGTGAGATAAGGAAATAAAATTGTACAGATTAGAAAGGAAGAAATAAAATTGTCTATCTTCATAGGTGACATTATTGTCCATGTGGAAAGTCCCAAAGCGTCATTGCCTAAACTCTTGGAACTAAAAAGCAAGTATAGCAGATTGCAAGAGACAGAAGTCAATTTCTTTCCTGTATACCAGTAATGAACAATTGGACTTTGGAAAAACTCTACGAACTTCTTACAATAGCATCCAAAAAATGAAATACTTGGATATAAATTGAACAAACTATAAGTCTATATGTTGAAAACCAAAAAAATGCTGATGAAAGAAATCAAAGATCTAAATAAATGGAGATATATTCTGTGTTCATGAATGGATTGTTAATATGTCAGTTCTTCCCAACTTGACCTATAGATTCAATGCAATCCCAATTAAATCCTGCAAACTATTTTGTGAATATCAACAATTTGATTCTGAAGTGTATATGGAGAGGCAAACATACCACTGAAGAAGAACAAAGTTAGAGGACTTCACACAACTCAATTTCAAGGCTTACTGTGCAGATACTCTAAGACAAGGCAATGGAATAGTATTCATCCATAAAGATGAAATCCTCTCATTTTCAAGAACATGGATGAACCTGTAGGACATTATGTTAAGTGAAATAAGCCAGGCACAGAAAGACAAATACTGCATGGTCTCACTCATATGTGGAATCTAAAAAAGTGACCTCATAGAAGTTGAGAGTAGAATAGTGGTTTCCAGAGGCTGGGGAGGAAATGGGGGTGAGAGATGAGGGGAGTTTAGCCAATGGGCACAAAGTTACAGTTAAATAGGAGGAATAAGTTCTAGTGTTCTATTGCACAGTAGGACAACTGTAATAAACACTAATGTATTATATATTTCAAAATAGCCAGGAAAAGAGGACTTTGAATATTCTCACTATTAAGTGACCATTCAGTGGAGAAAGTATAGTCTTCATCTTTTCAACAAATGGTGCTGGAACAACTAGAAGTCCATTTGTGGAAATGATAAATGTTGGAAGTGATGGATATGCTAATTGCCCTGATTTGATCATTACTTAATGCAGACACATATAGAAATACCACACTGTACCCCATAAACATGTACAATTATTGTGTGCCAATTAAAAATAAAATAAAACTTTTAAAAATAGCCAAGACAATACATCTGGTTATTCAAGAAAAGATAAATATGGAGCAGAATAGAGAACCCAGGATAGAATCATACAAATAATAGTTAACTGATCTTTGACAAAGATGTAAAGGCAATTCATTGGAGAAAGTTTCAACAAATGGTGCTGGAACAACTGAAGGTCCATATGTGGAAAAATGAAGCAAGACACAGATCTCTTTTATTTATTTATTTATTTTTTGCGGTACCGGGGATTGAACCCAGGGGCATTCTACCTCCGAGCTACACCCCTGGCCCTATTTTTTATCCTTTATTTTGAAACTGGGTCTCACGAAGTTGTGGAGGGCCTCACTAAGTAGCTGAGGCTGGCCGCGAACCTGGATCCTCCGGTCTCAGCCTCCCAAGTACTGGAATTACAAGCGTGTGCCACCACACCCGGCTAAGACACAGATCTTACATTTTTTAATAGTTGATTTTGAACTGACTTTTTTCAGTGCTAGAGATGGAAGCCAGGGTCTTACCTATGGTAGGCAAGCACTCTACCACTGAGCTACACTCCAAGCCCCTGAACAGTAATTCTTTAATTTGAGGTTTTAATTAGTTTTTATATAATATTGGAACATTTAATAAAAACTTAAGATATACCCATATTTATAAACTTATCAGATATATGAGTTACTTCAAGTTCTTAAAAAGTTTATTGGTCAAATATAATTGGTACTTAAAAAGTAAGTTAAATATATTAAATTTATAAATTTGGTTTTAAATATTTGAACATTAGAATCAATATTATCCAAAAATTATTAAAAGTTAAAATTTGCTAGAGTTACAAATAGAATAGCAATGTTTGTGAGCTGAACTTGAAAATTTAAGGAATAATGAAGTGTCTGTATTTTTTTAAAAAATGGATATCAGGTGCTTAGAATTGAGTCAATCAAAATCCTTGGTTCACAACATATTCTCCTTATTGGTCCATGCCTGGTGTTTATTTGGTTGGTAACTTTAATAAATTGAACCCACTCACTGTTAATTTTAAAAGCCAAAGTAAACCTCTGAATAGTTTTTTCTTCATTTCAGAATGGTTTATGAGCACATAAAAACTCACATATTAATAGGATTGGGTGGGATGTGTCAAGGTTCTAAAATGTGTTTCTGTGTATAAAAATGACTATATAGAAATAGTAGCTTTTAGCTCATTTATTAAAGGCAGGGCATTTGAGTAATAAAAAAAGGATGGAGTGGAAAAGCACTCTTCAGATGAGGCTTCTATTGTGAAAGGCCAAAGGCTAGAAAATTTAAGGAATCCTATAAATACTTGGAAGTGCATAGATAACTAAATGTAATGGGATGGTTACTGACACATAGGAACCCCCCAAATGTTATTGCTGAAGTGATGGCGAGTTAGATTAATGGGAGGTGAATTTGGGCCATCAGAATGAAAATGTCTTGTAGGCGACTGTAGCCAGAATACCAGCACTCCTGGAGAGGAATTGAGAACCACAGCATGGGAGCCATCAGTGTAGAGCCAAGAGCTGATGCTTTGAGGATGGCAGAGGCTTCCCTGGCGGATGCGGGGAGAGAGGAGTGCGGACAGAAGTCCGTTTTCTTTCAAATCTTTTACCCTTTGTACAACCTCCCTGCTTTCCTTTTCTCCTCTTCTGGGATGGGCTGGAAATTTCTCCTTCTGGTTTATGAAAATCATCTAGAGACCAAGAGCCATCTTGTAGAGGACACAAAGAGGTTCCCTTGAGGACCCCAAAGCTGTTACAAACTCACCCCCAAGATAGCACATCTGTGTAACTATATATATTTAAGTGCGGTTTGCTACAAGATCAGTTTTCAGGACCAACTTTTCATCTCTGAGTGGATGCACAGTCCAGACTAGTTTTCTTCTTTTGGAGAGGAAGAGGGAGACTGAAAGCGAGGATCTTCATTACTGGAAGAGGAGTCAAAGGGAGCACCCAGGATCAGGCATCGCACACTCTGAGCCTGGCTTGGGCAGGGCTGCCTCAGGGACACCCTCCTCTTAGGCAGACTTACCTAACAAGACACAGTGGAAGAGAAGAGCATGGCCAGACCCTCCATTCTGTGGATCTCCAACTCTGTACTCTGGGGTGACATTGGCTCCAGTGTTCAGGCTGAGCAAGATGTCAGTGTCAAGTCATATAGCATGCTCAACACAAGTAAGCTTAATTCCTTGCCTTCTAAAAATAAAAAATAAATAGAAAATCAAATTCTAATATGTTTTTCCCATACCCCAGTGGACTCATTTGTTCCTCATTTTGGGAGAAACACTAGTAAAATGTCTATCTCTAAGGTGCTATAATAGAAAGAAATATATTGTCCCCTGATAGCACAATGGTCAAAATTATGATGTCGTGTGATTATTGCATTTGATCTCCAAGACAGAACCTTGTACCCTCCATCACTTGGAGAAGAGATTATGGACAATATTTGGCAAACTAGCAAGGACAGCCTGACACAGGGTTAGGAACAAGACACAGCTATGACTTTTCTTTTTTACCCTCATTGCTCTGATTGCTATTTGTTGATGAAAGTTGTGGGAAGAAATGGCAATGCATATAAACAGGAGAAATTTAGTCATAATTTATGCTTCTTTAGAAAATGCAAACAGCAAAAATCATTTCCAAAGTATTCAAACCACCTATGACTAATCACAAGATGACCAATGTTACCCTTGTGAGGTGGTAATCAAGTGCGTTAAAGAGATTTTCCCTCTAATTTTGAACATTTTAGAGCAATATGACGGTATGATTCAGATTTTCCTAGTGCAGGTGTCCACAGTGTTTCCAAATTTATGATATTTTGGAGCCGACACATTTTTCCCTATGGGCTTTGATGGCCCACATGAAGTAGAATTAGCAAAGCGGGGCCTTGGGTTGCTAGGCAATCCTTACATTCATCCTTAGCTGGATCCCTTTCTTGTTTGCCACGGCAGCTGTTCCAAACTTACATTTGTTAACATCCAGTAACTATTGACTGCAGCCTTCTCTGTAGCAGGCACTGGACCCCCGCCTCCTAACCATGCTTTCTTTATTCTTAGCAGATAAATCAACTTGTCAACCAAACTTCCCAATACATCCATCTCCTCAGATCTTTCTTTCTGTCCTTCCTATCTGTCAGGAAGAAGCATCCCCTCTGAATTTATCCTCACCCCTCATCCTCAGCCCTGCTGATCTTCCTGGGGCACTAGGAACTGTGTTCAGATATTCTGGTTCCTTTGATTTTCAGTCTTTCTAACTGGACCCATCTTTCCCGAATGCAAATCTTTTGCCATCTCCCTGTCTGCCTCCTCACACCCACACACTTAAACCCTTCAGGGGTCACTATTACTCTTAGCATCTCCTAAGAAAAACTCTTCCATGTGGCCTCCAAAGCCATACACAGTCTGAATTCTGCCGGACTCTCCATTTTTACCTTTTGCTCACTTCTTTCTCTGCTCTAGATATACTGGATTTTCCATTTATCAAGCCCATCTTGGGCTTTCTCTTACTATAGGGCCTTGCACAAGCTCTTCACTTTTTACTTAAGTCCCACTCATCCTTACCATTTTAGCCCAAGCATCGTTTCTATAGGGAACCTTTCCCTCACAAAGTCCAATTCTTCTAGCTTAGACTGCATGACTTGGCAGGTTTTGTTTTTCTTAGACCTTGTCATAATTGCCATTTTATATTTGCATAATTATTTGGTCAATGTCTGTGGGTGTTTATGTTAGAAAATAGAGAAAGGTCACCAATGACCTTCAAATTGTCATGTTTGACTCCTCCCCTTTAAATGATCTTATCCTCTTTGAACTATGCCATATTTGATGGTGCTAGCCACTCCATTCTTGGAATTCCTTCCTTTCCTTGTGCATTAACTCACCCTTTTCTCTTATTACTCTTCTCCCTTCTTTGTCTCTTTTATTATCTTTTCTTTCTTTTCATAAATTTATTATTCCTGATATTAGTTAGGTGAATGGACAAAATTTTAGTTTTCTTGAGGGTTCTGCCATTGATCGTTTTTCTCTTTTTCTTCTTTCCTCTTTTCTGTGGTGATATTACCCAATACCATGAGTTCACTTCACCATCATCTATATGTTGGTCCAGACCTGTATTTTCAACAAATTATCTTCATAGAGTGGTCCTATTACAACTTCACCTCAGCTCAATTCAAACCAAAGTGGTTTTCTCTCTTAAATGTTTTCCTTCTTCTTTATCTTACTTCTAGTAAAAGTCTCTAAGCAATTAAGAACTAATTAATTAATAGATTCATTCATTCACTTAGCAGATATTCATGAAACACCTACCGTGGGTTAGGCATTATAATAGGTGCTAGAATATAATGCTGATTGAGGTAAATATAACCCAGGCTCTCAAGAAGGTTATATCTAACAGGGGTGGCAGAGGGGTAAAGTATCAATTATAACCAAGTGAAGTAAGTGCTGTGGTGGGGGATTCAAGGGGCTGTGAGCTGTATTAGGAAGACCCCATATAAAGCAGGTCCAGAGCCGGGCGTGGTGGCGCACGCTTGTAATCCCAGTACTTTGGGAGGCGGAGACCGGAGGATCCGGGTTCGCGGCCAGCCTCTGCTCTCTCTCTCTCTCTCTCTCTCTCTCTATCTCTCTATCTCTACTTGGTGAGGCCCTCCGCAACTTCGTGAGACCCGGTTTCAAAATAAAGTATAAAAAATAGGGCTGGGGGCGTAGCGCGGAGGTAGAATGCCCCTGCGTTCAATCCCCGGTACCGCAAAAAAAAAAAAAAAAAAAATAAAGCAGGTCCAGGTTGGGCTGAGCCAAGGATGGTTTGTACAGGAAGAGTCTGTAAGGCTGAGACCTAAAGGGTGAGTTGGAGTTAAGCAGGTAACAAGAAGGGAAGACTGTTACAGGCAGAGGAAACATCATTTTGTTTGTCCCAAGACAGGCCAGTTACTAGAAGGCAGAGGAACAGGAAGGTAGAGTGGATATTCATGCTAGGATTCATCTTTAGCTTAAAAAGAACCAGGAAAACTGGAGACTCTAATTCTGGATATAATGCTGCTCTGGTTTGGATATGGTTTGTCCCCCAAGGTTCATGTGCTAGAAGCTTGGTCTCCACTATGGCAGTGTTGAGGAGGCAGAACTTTTAAGAGGTGAAGCCTAGTGGGGCATAATTAGGTCACAGTGGCTCCATCCTCATGAAAGGATTAATTTTGTATCATAGAAAGAGTCAGTCAGGTCTCATAGGAATGGATCAGTTCCCACGAGAGCAGGTTGTTATAAAAAAAGTGAGCCTGGCTCTTCCTTGGTCTCTGGCTTCCTGTCTCACAATGTGACCTCTCTCTTTCTCTAGCACATATTCCTGTTATGATGCCATTCACCATATTGTGATGTAGCCAGAGGGGTCTCACCAGAGGCTGAATAGATGGGGCCACCTTATCCTGAAGTTTCCATCTCCACAGCTGTGAGCTAAATAGGCCTCTTTTCTGTATGAAAGTACCCAGCTACAGATATTTTCTTACAGCAACACAAAATGGAGTAAGACAAATGCCTCTTCCATCCTTTTCTTGCCCACCCCCTAAGATGCACATCCCCATTCTTCTTTTGGCTTTACTACTTTTCAGGATTAGCTTCTCACTTCTAAGTTTGAAGCCAATAATTTGATCAGAAGCAGATGACTTTCAGCAAACCACCAGGAGCCTGCCCCTACCCCATCTCCATGTGACAATCCAAAATAATTCAGAGCTGTGCAAACCTTGAAACCACCTAAGCCCTGCTCAGAAACCTCATAACTCTTTTGAAAAATCTTCCTTAAACAGAGGAATTTTGTGGGTTTGTTTGATCTTTTTATGTTGCTGTTTTCAGGATGTAACTTTTCTCTTTTCCTCTCAAGGCTGAGCTCTAGGGCAGTCATCCAAGAGAGGAGAGGTCTGGAGTCCTTGGCCTGTCCCAGGGCACACATCAAGGCAGAGATGAAAATATAGGCAAATGGTCTGGGATGTCTTTATGAACACCACTCAGATGACTTGGCTGGAATCTTTCTCTTACATCAGAACTCAATGGTTTTAACAACACAGTTCGATAAAAACATTTTCTTTTGCAGTCATGTTACAGTTATTAAGAGGTAACCTTGGGAACTCTATACATGATTTAATTTTTCTTTGAACTAATTTCTTTTGGTTTCATAGACATATCCTGGGTTTCTTTCCAAGGAGTCTTAAAAATGATAGTCACATGAGTTCTCTGCTTAGCAGAATTCTCTTTCTGAGTATTCTTACCTAAAGGTTAGTATTAGACACAAACTGAAATAAAAAAAAATTGAGGCTGAATTACTTTCCAGCTTTAAAATGGAAATAATACAGGCCTGAAAGTTCTTATCTGAAATTTTTGTGGCCAGATATATTTAAGAATTCAAAATACTTGAGATATTAGAGAGATAATAAAGTGCCTGCATTATATGGTGTTCCAGGCAGGATCTGGGACATAATCAACAGAAATGGTTCCAATGTGGAACATCTGAATATCCACACTACAGGAAATAACCTCATGTTAGTTCACCAAATGAGTTTTGGTGCCAAATTTAAAAAAGGATCTTGGTTTTCAGAGTATTATGGATTTTGGAATTTCTGATGAGGAGTTGTGTACTTGTCTTGATTCACTGAAAGAGTTGTATCAAATGCAGTTAGTCAGAAAAATGCTATTTCATCACAGGATGTTGTTTTATAGCCTAGCCCATCAGCAGTGGAGAATCTTTGACTTTTTCTTTTTTTGCTCCTATCTGCTTGCAAAATGCATTTTGGGGTATAAATAAAGTTACTCCTGTATCTGAAAGTTCAATACACTATTCTCTAATTTTGTTCATTATCTTACTCTCAGTTGATGAGCAGGGTTGACTTTCCAATATATATTCCCTTTATTACAAATTGCAGAAGTTTCTCTTCCCAGATAACCTATAAATATAGCCCTTCATGTCTCTGTCATCTGTTTTGAGAAACTTTCCTGAAGTTAGTTGTTTAGTTGACTCTGTCAGTCTGGTGGGCATCTAAGATTTATTTACCTAGAAACTATGCTACTTGGAGGCATCAAAAGAGTAGATTACTTGGAATACTCACAACTCCTACATTTGCATTTTATTTCTGCTTCTTTCTAGCCACAGTGAGGATGGCATACAATTCATTTAACTTGTTTGATCCTTAATTTCTCAACTTCAAATCAGGGATTCATAATAACTGACCTTGCTACTTCTCAGGCACGGTGTGAGGTGAAATGAGAAGAGCTTGCAAAAAGATAGACTGAAATTCATATTCAAAGAAAGGGAATTTCCTAAATTCAGTCTATACACATTTAAGGAAGAATCTTTTGGTAAATGTTGAGTGATATGGCTTTATTCGTGCTGGGGTCTGGATAGGGATCACTTGTTGAGTGTATCAGGAACCACAGGAGGCATCCTTGTTTCATCCCATCTCCCCTTCAAGGTGGCTGCCATTATTCTCCATGGAGAGATGAGAGAGACTTGGCCAAGGTCACACCATTTCTTAGTGCCTGAACCAGATTGAAAATAAAATTGGTTTGATGGTAAAATCAGCACCCCTTCTAATTGCAAAAGCTATTTTGCAATAGTGAATGTTTTGTGGTTGTTGTTTTATGGTTTTCAAATTGAGAACCAAATAGGCCTCATAAAAATTTAGACAGCACATTTCTCTTGAATGTAAATTCCAGACAGTATCAATAAATCACACACTTTGGAAGCTCAGGGAAAATGATTTATTATTTAATGCTTTGGAAAATATTCATTCGCCTTTGTAGTAGAATTTATGCTCACCATACAATCTTTTTAATTTAATTTAATTTTTTTTTGATACTGGGGATTCAACCCAGGGCCTTGTACATGCCAGACAAGTGCTCTACCACTGAGCCACATCCACAGCCCTTTTATTTTACATTGAGACAGGGTCTTGCTAAGTTGATGAGGCTGGCCTTGAACTTGTGATCCTCCTGTCTCAGCTTCCCAAATAACTGGGATTTCGGACACATGTCACCATGGCCAGCTTTCTTCTACAATCTTTCTTTATAAGCCAGCAAAATTACCAATCCATTCTTTCCTTATAAGGCTCCAAAATAGTAAAACACACCATGTTTTTTTACTATCCTCTTGGCTTAATTGTGTGCTTGCTCTGACTGAGTTGTTGAATTGAGAAAGCTAGGTGAACCTCCAAAGTATTCTCCTTGTTTATTTCCAGTAAGTGATCCAGTCCACAATGTTCTCAGCCATTAGTGACTGCTTCTATGGAGACTCTGGGTGTTTTCACCCATAGTTTAAGCCTGGGTGAGGCTGTGGATTGGGGGTGGGAGACTGACTAGTAAGCACTGTGGAGTCTGTTTTAGTCTCTAACAGAACCACTCTCTTTCTCTTTTCCCTCCTCTTCCTCCTCCTCCTCCTCCTCC
>PVJS01049266.1:0-14720 GCA_004027185.1 Glis glis | reverse complement strand
AAAAAAAAAAAAAAAAAAAAAAAGAGTGCCAGAAGAATTTACACACACACAGGCACACACACACAGACACACACACAGAGACACACACATACACACACACACACACACACACACACACACACACTGCCTGCCTGAGGAAACTCAAGAGTGCCAGAAGAATTTACTGTTTCTTTAGCCAACCTCTGAAGATAGGGCTGTCTCCCACTGCATATAGGTCAGGAGCCTAACACTGGTAGATGGCAGTTAGCAAACCTCTAGATGAGTTTTACATGGACAGGCCCCTGTTGGGCCCTCCACCCAGTGCCATGAAAGGGCCTGGTGGACTAACAGAAGCCTGCTCTAGAGTACTGGGCCTCTTCCACATGGCAGTGACTCAGCATATCAATGGCAAAGATGACGCTGGTGGACCCCTCAGAGGGAGGTCCCGCGGTTAACCCCACCTAACCTCAGGAGGGCTATGATAGGCAGTTACCTCCTTCCGTGCTCACGGACAACAGGTGCCTTTGCCTATGATAGGTTACAGGGTGGGCGTAATGACCTGACTGTCTTGTGCCATTGGGCCCCACCTTATTGCCCTGGAATTTCCTTTATGGCCTTTACTTTAAAAGTGCGACTGTCTTTCTAAATAAACGAGTTCTTGCTTTGACTTGGCTCCTGGCTCCGGGGTGTCTGTTCAAGCCGCTACACTCACTTCCCTGCTCAGCTCGTGCCCGGATCCAGGCAGGCCCCCTCCACTCACTTCCCTGACTCTAAATCCCTTCCATTTCCCCTCCCTACTCCCTCATTTTCCCTTTAAAAGGCCCAATCGCCTCTCTACAAGTCAGAATGGAACTCATTTCTTTTCCCTATTATTAGTAATTAAATGTTTTCACCACTTTCATGCCTGACTGTGATTGTCTTTGACACATTCAGTGAGCCCTACACTCACTGGCTAGAATGATGTTCATAATTACTGCCTATAGTTTTATGTCCAAAGGCCTATACCATGGAGGATCCTAATCTCTGTACAATTCTCTCTACCCTCAAATTCCAGTTTCTTCCATGTCTCTGTAGTGCCTCCTATAAACCTCTGGCACATAGTTAGGATCCTTGCTAGAGTTTGGATCTTGAATGTCTCCCAAAGGCCCATGTGGTGAAGGCTTGGCCTCCTAGCCTATAGTGCTGCTGAGGTAATAGAACTTCTAGGAGATGGAGCCTAGTAGAAGGAAGTCAGGTCATTGGGGACATGCCCTTGAAGGGGATCATAGGACCCTCACCTTTCCAATTTCTCTCTGCCTCCTGGCTGCTATGAGGTGAGAGTGTCTTCTACCAGGTGTTCTCACCATGATATACTACCCTACCGCAGGTCCAAAAGCCACTGACCAACTGACCATGGACTAAAACAGCCAGCACTAGTAAGTCAAAATAAGCCTGTCTTTTAAGTTGTTTACCTGTGGTATCTTGTCACAGTGACAGAAACTCGACTAACAAAGATAGTGACTACTTTATTGAATAGTGTAGTTCTAGATAGCACAGAATTATTGTCCTGAAGATTTTTTTTTTGAAAAATAGGGTGTGGTTTGCAAAGTAGCTTACTAGAATGGCTGTTTTGTGGCTAAATGGATAAAGAACGAATGAAGGCAGGAGATCAGCAACTTTCCTAATACCTTCTGAGGCCTTTCAATGGTTGAAAGTAGAAATGGGATAGAATATATTTTAGAGTATTATTCCTGAAGGAAATATGAGAAGGGAGAACATTTAAACTGGGAAGAAAGGAATGGTTATAGTTATAGACATTCACATTTCGGTAAACTAGAACACAGGAGCATATAATGAGAAGGGAGGAAGACGGCCGTGCTAAAAAAATAGTTTATGTGGGCAATGTGATGGGGAATCTAGCAAGGGGCAGTATGTTGCTGAGAAGCAGTGGACCTAAAAAACACTATTTTAGCATGAATTCATAACAAGTCTAATAAACAGTTTATGATTATATGTTTCTTCACAATACTTTTTCTGTATTCTCAAAGAATGAACACAAAGTAGCAGGGATCAGTAAGGGTTTGGCAAGAGGCTATGGAATCTAGGTTATTGGGAAGACAATGAGGGCTCAAGCTGGCCAGTTAAATGTAGCAAAATTAAAGACAGCATTAGTCCTGTAGGAGTCCTAAGAGGGAAATGGAGAGTCAAAGATTCATAGAACTTTTAAGCTGGGAACAAGGGAATGGTTGTAACTATCAGTCTTAAAGAAAATGACACCACTTAGAGCTGGGCATGTAGCTCAGAGGTAGAGCGCTTATCGAGCATGTGTAAGACCCTGAGTACAAGCCCCAGTACTATTATAAAAACAAAAAAGTTTAGGACTTTCACAAGATCGCTCTAGATTGTCTCTAGCCCTTAAGAACTTGCCTTTTGTTTTTAACTCCTTTTTATAATCCCTTAACCACGTATCATTGGCCTCCCAGTATCACCCCCATTGCAAGTTTTTGGAAAATAATAAACTATGCTGCCAATTGCTTTTGAAATTTTTTAGTAATCATACTTCTATTTACCTTAGTAGCTGCTCAATAGACATATTTATCAAATGAGTTGTAATAAACGTCAAAACAAGCGAGGCACGGTGGCACATGCCTGTGATCCCAGGGAGGCTAGATAGGAGGATTACAGGTTGGAGGCCAGCCCCAGCAACTTAGTGAGACCCTATTTCAAAATAAAAAATAAAAAGGGCTGGGAGTGTAGCTTGGAGGCAGAATGCCCCGGGGATCAATCCCCAGAACCAAACCAAATAAATAAAAAAAACCCCAAATCTCAAACATTAATTTGTCTCAACTAATTGGGCAATAACATGCAAAATTAACTAGCTTTAATCACATAAACATCTGCAACTCTATACCTAAAATTACATTCTGTCCAAATACCATCCAAATGCTATATCTTCATCAAAAGGGTATGCCTCTATAAGAACTGTCAGATTATTATCACTGATACTAATACTGCGATTAATGAGTGTACTTAGTTGGCAAGGTATTATCAGAAATGGTAAGATTCAGGTCCGCTAAGCTGTTCTTAGCTCTAAGGCTTTTGCATTTCATTTGCAGAAGTGATTTTATCTGGTTCTTTAAACCTTTGTGCCAAAATATAAAACCTGAGCTGGGAAAGGTGAGACAGATGAACCCACACGGTCAGGCTTGGACTTTTTCCACTGACAGGGACACCATGTACATGAGAAAAAGCTAAAAATAATTAAAAAGGAAGTTGCTTTTACTCAGTCCAATTTGGCTATAGAATCAGGTCCTGAAAACAGCTTTGAGGTGGCACATTCCAAATCAGAGTTTGGCTCACTCAAAGTGGCCATACTCAACCACTCTCACTTTGAGAAATTAGTACTAAAAAGCAAACACTATTTCTAAAATTCATGAGTAATAACATAAGAAAACATTATGAGTTGGGCGTGGTGGCGCACGCCTGTAATCCCAGTACCTGGGAGGCAGAGACCGGAGGATCTGGGTTCGCGGCCAGCCTCAGAGCCTCACCTCTCTCTCTCTCTCTCCATCTCTCTCTCTCTACTTAGTGAGGCCCTCCGCAACTTCGTGAGACCCGGTTTCAAAATAAAGTATAAAAAATAGGGCCGGGGGTGTAGCGCAGAGGTAGAACGCCCCTGGGTTCAATCCCCGGTACCGCAAAAAAAAAAAAAAAAAAGAAAACATTATGTACAGACCTCATCCAGAGTCTCTTCAGTCTTGCTTTCTTTGGGTTTATCTTCATTAAGCTTCACATTTTTCACTTGCTCGGACACTTTACTTATACTTTCAGTACCCTTGAAACGCTGTAAACAAAAAGTTCGAACATCCACATTCAGGATAGGCTAAAAACTAGAAGTGTCATCTAGATTTTTAGTCTCTCAAATGAACATCTGCACAATGATCACAGGTTATATAACTCAACTGTAAACAAATCATCTAAGGAAACTGCCTAAGAACAAAGGAAGAAACTTAAACTTGTTAAACATTTTAATCAATAAATTATGAAACTGAGACCAGAGACCAGTCCACTATATAAATTCTGAAATGGGAATGGTGACCTTTAGAAAAGTCAACTCAGGCTTGGAGATATAAATACGATTCAAACAACTCCTTAATAAAGATTATTTTTTGTGGAAGATGATCATTTCATAGAAAATAAATACTGGAATAAAGTCTGTTTTTCTACGGACTAGCTTAAACCTAAACCAGCCCTTAAATTCATTAATGAAATGGAACTTACTTTTTCCATGTAACATTTATATGCAGTGTAAACGCTTAAAATGGTACTACCAACTGAACTAATGGATTTATGCCTAAAGAATTTGTCTCAATTTAAGTTACTAGAAAATTATTTTTAAAAATCTAGCCCCTTTCAAAATACCAAAATATTCTGTCATATTGCAGAATAGCTTTGCTATATTTGACAGGGTATCAAATGATTATAATTATGAAAAATTATTATAGTTAAGAAATATTAAGGGTGGAAGAACTAATTCTACAAATAAATGCATTTAAAACTTTTTGCAAATACAATTTATAAAATGATGTTTTGCTAATAGAATTTAACAATAATACTCACTTTACTTTCAAAAAGATGGTTATAGGCTGTAACCAAATGGTCCTTATTAGCTGTCTTGGCTACATTTTTAATGTTTCCTAATAATTTGTGTTCTGCAAGAAACTATAAAGAAAAAAGATGGTTAGTCAAAATAATTTCCCTCAAGTAAGAAGGGTCTAAAATTAGAAAATGGAGAAGAGCGTGATGGTGCATGCCTGTATGGCCAGCTATTCAGGAGGCTGAGGCAGGAGGTTTGCTTCAGCCCAAGAGTTCAAGACCAGGCTAGGCAACACAACAAGATCCATCTCAAAAATACAAAAAAGAAATGAGAAAATGGCCCTTTTATGTTAGCAGTTATGTTTTTAACAGTACTGATGAAGAAATGAACACTATATTTTATATCCTAGTTCATTAAAAGTCAATAGATTAGGGAATATTAGATATTTATAAAAATATTAGGTATTTATTCGTAAGGCAAGAACTGTAGTATTATGGGAGACAATGGTTCATCCTAACATTCTTCTCATCACAGAACTCACAGACATGAATATTTATGTAGCAAGCACACTAGGGGCAGCTGCTCATGGCAGAAGGCTACTTGGCACTGCTCTTGGGAGTTTATAGCCATGTTTGGCATGGCTATAGACAAGCTAAGAATGTGTTACAGATAGGTCAAGATAGCCATGCCCAATATGATATACATATCATAGTGTATAGGCTGTAGAGTCATACTACCTGGGTAAAATCTGACCCTATGCAAGAGGCCAAGCTTTCCTAAAGACTCAGTTTCCATATCTGTAGTGGAAGGTTATCTGTAGTGGAAGGTTAATAGAATCTGCATCAAGGGTTGTTGTAAGGATAAAATGCAATAATTTATTTAATGCATTTAGCATAGACACTGTCACACAGGAAGACTTAATATGATTAATAATTTATTTAATAAGTCAAGATAAGAGTCCCCTTCTCTCAAAAATAAGACTGTCAGTTAACAGATGAACATTAAAATGTTACTACTGAAATATCAAATCACAGTATGTTCATCTCAAATCATGTAATGTGAGGATTGTAGTGATGTCCTTTCTGTCTGTTTCCTTTCATGACTTGTGGTGCTTGTTGGATTCTCATTTTGTTTCTTTCTCCAAGTTATCCTCTGGCATCTTCTATAGTTTTTCTCACACTACCACTATTGTACCCCTACCCTGCAACGCCCTTTGCCTTCTCTCTCTTCTCTAAGAAATGTTCCAAATGATAAAAGCTGATGGGAGAAAGGAGATACAATTGATTACCTAGAAATAATCACTTGCATTAGCACTCTTATAAGTTTTTAAGTAAAGTTCCAGAAAAGTATCTAAAATATAAACATTTCTTTGATATCTTATGATCAATAAAATGACTGTCAAAGAGAGGTTTAAGTAAATGGTCACTGAAGAATATGCATTTTAGCTGGGCCTGGTGTCACACACTTGCAATCTAGTACTTGGGAGGCTGAGACAGGAGGATCACAGGTTCGCGGCCGGCCTCAGCTATTTAGTGAGACCCTGTTTCAAAACAAAGAATAAAAAATAGGGCTGGATGGGTAGCTCGGAGGTAGAATGCCCCTGGGTTTCATCCCCAGTTCCACAAAAATAAAAAAAAAGAATATGCATTTAAATGATTATTATAAAAATATCGTGAGCTGGGCACTCAGGAGGCTGAGGCAGGATTGCCAAGTTCTAGGCCAGCCTGGGGAATTTAGTGAGACCCTATCTCAAAACATAATAGACACAGGGCTGGGGATGTAGTTTCGTGGAAGATAATTCAAGTTTCTTGATATTGTCTCACTCTGGCCAGTTCAACATTAGATTTACATTGGGATGATTTATTTGTTTTATAAGATTGAAATACAGTACTGAGCCATTAAATGTGATGATATACCTATTCTATTGTTTCAGTTGAAATACATATTGGCTTAAGAGAAAATAACCCCATTAAAATGGTTTAAGATCCCTGGTGCAGGGTGTTTTTCTCCCTCCTATCTACAAACAGAGCACAGTTCTTGTCATACTATGTTGTGTAAATATTTGCTGAATTAATCTAAGATGCTGATGCCAAAATAATTATGCCCGTGCAAGAAACTGAAGTTGGAGAGTTCTTCCATTTCCCCTTCAGGACCCTCCTAAATGAAATAAAATACAATCTTTTCAAAAGGACCCAGAAACAAGCCCGGCAGTGGTGCAGCCTGTAATCAAGGTACTTGGGAGGCTGGACAGGAGGATGGCAAATTTGAGGCCAGCCTTGGCAACTTGGTGAGACCCTGTCTCAAAATAAAAAAAACAAAAAGGGCTAGGAGAGTAGCTCAGTGGTAGAGTGCCCCTGGGTTCAATCCCCGGTACAAAAACCCAGAAACAAATTTTCTAAATGCAAAAAAAATGACTATAAAATATATGTTTAAGTATGTGAATGATCACCGGAAAAAACTTAAATGATGTTATATAAATGACAATTTCAATAGAAATATTTGACATTTTAGAGTTTAAGAAACTAGAGAAACGACATGCAGGCTGCAGCTTCTTTTTCTGATAAGTGGAAGATGCGTATACAACATAGTGTACAGTAGTTCAGCAATTAAGAGACATAAAAATGATTTTAATTTCTGAAGGACAAAAAAGTCAGGTCTGACAAAAATAACCTGAGACTACAGAAGGGTGGTTAAGATGGAGACTGCTGGAAAAAAAATTGCAGGGCGTACATTAAAACGAAGGCCAAACAAATTTAATCTGATTGATCTGATTGCTTGTAACAATGGGAGACCACCACACAAAGAATGCACGTGTAACTCCCTTTCTTATAGAGGTGAAAAGGTCATTTAAAGGGTCAATATTTTAAAAGTTAAATCACAATCTACGGGTCTTTGAAAATCACACGGATTAATGTTCGGTCTTTAGTCTACTGGTGTAAAAAAGCAAGCGGCACGTCCGGTTCCCACACAAATCTTCAGGTCCCTCCCCACTTCCCTGGCGGCCGGCACTCCGCTCCCAGGGTCTCCTCCATGCCTGCGCCCCCGCCCCGCCTCAGCCCCCGAGACCTCCGGGCTCCTGTTTTCGTGGGCGCCACCCCCACTCGAGGGTCCCAATGGGGTTTTAACTCTGCGAGGGCTGCCTGAAAGCCCAGGAACTCAGGCTGTCCCGCGGAGGCAGGCCGGCGGCTCGGGCCTTCCCCGCCGCGGGCCGGGCCGGGCCGGGCCGGAGGACGAGGGCGGGGGCTCGGAGGAATACGCGATGTAGGGGCGTCTCCGGGGGGGTGAGGCTCCCTCAGCCGCACCGCCCGGCCGCCCCGCCGCCTCTGGTACCGAGTCTGAACCGTGGTCCTGTAGAAACTTGATAATGTCCTTCTTAGGTAGCTGCTCGCTGCGCAGCTGCTCCACGGTCCACGCCCGCTGCGGAACGGCCGCCGCCATCTTCCCCCGCCGCCTCTGCTTCACTGAGCCAGCCCGCCTCAGTTCGGCGGCGCCCCGCCCCCGGGGCGTGGCCTGGTCCCGCACGGCGCTGGAGGGGCGGGGCCACGCGCTACCCGGCGGGATTGGAGCCTGCACTTGAGTGACGTCAAGGCTGCGCAATGGGGGCTTCTTTGTTGAGTGGGTGGGAAAAACCCCCAGAGGTGGTGCGCCGAGACGTCAAGCAGTCTTAGTTGGACCCCGCGTGAGGCGGCGACCTCTGACGCTAGTGATGTTTACCAGCCACACTTATTATTTACGACTTGCTATTCCTTTAAAGGTCCAGGCTATAACCACCCACCAACTCCTACTCTCATTTCATCTAGTTCTATCTTAAATGATTCACACTTGAATTGGCTCAGTCCTTGGCCACCGAACTCATGTCTCGCATCTTTTAAAGCTCACACGAAACGTAACGAAACGTATATACAAACGCTCCCTCTCAAGCCAAACGTGAAAACTGTCCAAAGGCTAGTTCAGACACTTGAGCAAATAAAAAGAAAATGCATCTTACTGGTGATGGGGATGGCATTATTAACGTTTAGCAGCTACACGATGTGTTCGTACTTTTCCTGAATACACGAGGGAATAAATTTACAGGTTACCCCAAGTCCTCAGGTTAAGAGTGGGGAAGCCAAGAATTGTAACCAAGTCTGAGATAGAAGGCTACTACTAACATAGAATAATTGCACACCTACGCTACATCTGTAATAAAGATGTAATGGTGGAACACCAAGGCACCTTTTATTTATTTTAATTTTTGAACGGATAGCAGGACCAGGCTACATTCACTTCCTCATAAACAATAAAAATATTAAAATAATCGGTTATCACTCCCTACACAGCTAAAACAACTTGGCAGCTTGTTTTCTGTCAGATAGAGATACAAGATATGTATTTAATTTTATCCACACTTTTTTTTTGCTTTTTAACCTCAACATCCGATTTAAATGTTTAATAACTTTCAATTAACAAGATTATGGGTATTCCATTATTCCCGGGGTCTCAAGGTTATTTAGTTTATCCTTGTAGGCGATATCACGTTAGCATTGACGCCCAGAAACTTACTCATTGGAAACGGAACTCATATCTAGAGTCTATTAAAAATAAATAAACACATGCTGCAAGCCGGGCGTGGTGGCGCATGCTTGTAATTCCACTACTTGGGAGGCTGAGACAGGAGGATCGCAGGTTCTCCGCAATTTAGTGAGACCCTGTTTCAAAATAAAGAATAAAACATCGGGCTGGGGGTGTAGCTTGGAGGTAAAATGCCCCTGGGTTCAATCTCCAGGTCCGCCAATAATGGATGAATGAATAATAAATAAATAAATGAATAAATAATAAAAACAAACAAACAAACAAACAAACAAACAAACACTTGCTGCAAAGGGGACGACACTGAAAGCGGCTCCTTAGCAATGCGCGTGCGTCGGCAGGCGGGACTTCCGGGAAGCCAGCCAATCACATTCGCAGCGCGAACTCGGCGGCGGCATTTTAAACGGGAGGAGCTGGCCCGGGTCCCGCGCTCTGGTTCCACAGTTTAGCGCGATGGAAACCGATCGGGCTCGGAACCGTGGCGGTTGAGCTGCGGTGGCTGCGGGGACCTGGGCGAAGCCTCCGGTGGTCGTCGGCCTCATGAGCGGACGGCAAAGAACGCTTTTCCAGACGTGGGGCTCAAGCCTTTCCCGATCCGCTGGGGCTCCCGGTTGCAGCTCGGGAGCCGAGCGGCCGCAGGGCCCTGGCAGCTCCAAGGCGCGTTTTCCTGCAGCGGCCGAGGCTCAGCGGGAGGCGGACGACGACGTGTTGCTGGTTGCGGTGTACGAGGCCGAGCGCCAGCTGAGTCTGGAGAATGGCGGGTTCTGCACCTCAGCGGGCGCCCTCTGGATTTATCCTACCAATTGCCCGGTGCGAGACTACCAGCTGCACATCTCTCGGACCGCTCTGTTCTGCAACACACTCGTGTGTCTGCCTACCGGGCTGGGGAAGACCTTTATTGCCGCCGTGGTCATGTACAATTTCTACCGCTGGTTCCCCTCCGGCAAGGTGGTTTTCATGGCCCCCACGAAACCCTTGGTGACACAGCAGATCGAAGCTTGCTACCAGGTGATGGGTATTCCGCAGTCCCACATGGCCGAAATGACAGGTATCTTAGAAACGAT
Source organism: Glis glis (assembly GCA_004027185.1). Classification (NCBI taxonomy): domain Eukaryota; kingdom Metazoa; phylum Chordata; class Mammalia; order Rodentia; family Gliridae; genus Glis; species Glis glis. The sequence continues at coordinate 4,532 of PVJS01049266.1, read as the reverse complement.
GGGTTAATTTGAGATTACGAGCTGGGTTTCCAGGGGAAAACATGCATTCTGGTTGGAAATAGAACTAAAGAAATTCCTGACCCAAGTTGAATAATTCCCAGGTCCAAATGTGCTCATCTTACTTTCCCATAAGGCATCATTTTCTTGTCTCAAGTGCAACAGTGATGAATGGGGTTGCTTTATTCAACCTTCAGAGAATCCCTCTACCTTGTCAGAGTATTTTGAAGCAATTGTGTGTGTATTCCCCATGGGTAACTGAAATAATGTTCCCTGGCATTTTTCCCAAGATGGATTTCCCAGTTGAAGAATTTTCTTCTCCAAATATTATGCCATTTTGCAGGAATTATCTAAAAATCTATTTGTGGTCTTACATAAGAGCTGGCTTTGTTATTTGGGCCACACCAACGCTTTAAAATGTCACATTGCAATTGTCAAATTGTTATTCACTTAAACAGATTACCAAAGCATGAATGTTTTACAGATATCATGATGTCTGAAGTTTACAATGTAGACTCTTACTTTTATTTACAGGTTCTACTCAAGCTTTTGCCAGGAAAGAAATATGGTTCAGTAAGAGAGTCCTTTTTCTTACACCTCAGGTTATGGTAAATGACCTTACTAAAGGAGCTTGTCCTGCTGCTGATATAAAGTGTCTAGTTATTGATGAAGCTCATAAGGCTCTTGGAAACTATGCTTACTGTCAGGTAATTTTGTTAAATGGTATTTAGTAGTGTTGGGATTATTTTGGGGAATAGTTATTAGTGATGGAAGTTATTGATGGTACTATAAAAAGCCTTACATTTATTAACTCAGAACAGATGGTGATAGTAAATACTTCCCATTGTCCATTCAAATACATGTCTCTGCTGTCCTTAAAAAACAAAACAAAAAAGATGATTAGTGTTAGATGTAACATAAAAGCCTGGTCATGGTTGAGTCAGTGATTTATAGTAGGATGTGGGTGGAGTTTGGGAACTAAGATAATAATCCAAAGATTGGTAGTGGATATGCTGTGCCATTCTTTTTTTTTATATACTTTTATTGGTATACTGTAACTATACATTATATTGAGGTTTAGTATGATAGAAACATACGTGCACACTCGCTGTGCCATTCTTGGCAGCTGGGTAAGATAATACTTGAATGTCAGTGTTCTAAGGATTAAATGACACAATTTCTGCAATATAACTAACACAGGACCTTCAACTTGAGTACTATAGGGATATAAAGTATAAGGGTAGAAGCCGTGAAATGTGGTTGTAAAGGTCATTGGTTTCTTTCCACTAAATGGAATTGACCTTCTCTTCCATTTCCATCTTTTATCAAGAAGAGTTTGCCTTTTCTACTTAAGGACCAGGTCAAGAAGGCCTTAGTATTTTATGCTAAAGAGCTTGAGAACACTTTGTAGGCCATAGGTGATATAAGTGGTGGATACGCAGGAAAAATGTTCAGCCGAGGTGACAAATAAGATTTAAAAGAAACTGGGCATGGTGGCACACGCCTGTGATCCCAGTACTGGGGAGGCTGAGACTGGAGGATCACAGGTTGGAGGCCAGCCTCAGCAACTTAGTGAGACCCTCAGTAACTTAGCAACACCCTGTTTCAACATAAAAAATAAAATTGGGCTGTGGGTGTAAAAAAAAATTAAAATGAGATTAGAGGTGAGAAGACTAAAGACAGGATATCTAGTGAGAAGCAGAAGGAATCGAGGGTGGCTCCCAGGTTTCTGACTTAGAAAACTATGAAACCATGAGAGTTCTGGAGGCAGAGAAGATTTGGGGGAAGGGGGTGTGTGGAAAGCTATTGAGTGCCATTTTAAATGTGTTGAGTTTTCCCAGGCATGGTGGCGCATGCTTGTAATTCCTGTACTTGGGAAGCGGAGACTGGAGGATCCCGGTTCGCGGACAACCTCAGCTACTTAGTGAGGCCCTCCGCAACTTCGTGAGACCCGGTTTCAAAATAAAGGATAAAAAATAGGGCCGGGGGTGTAGTTTGGAGGTAGAATACCCCTGGATTCAATCCCTGGTACCACACACACAAAAAAAAATGTGTTGAGTTTGAAGGTGTCTATGAAGAATCCATCTGCAGATATCCACTAGGTAATAGGTGATAGGAATATGGATCTCAGTGGAGACTTCTGAGCTGGAAGTACAGATTGGGGAATCATCAGCATCTAGACAGTAGTTAGAATCACAGTGGCTGTTGATACTAGAAACAGGGTAGAGAATAAGAGTAGAAGAGGGGAAAAGAAGGGAAAGTTGATTTTACTTAATGCAAACAGATGAATTTCACTGATAGTTTGTGAATTTCTAGTTTCCTTGGAGACTTTTAAGTGTTTTTGTATTGTATCTCTGTATTATCCTAGGGAGGACTGTCATTTTTTCTTATAGTTGATATATCCTGCAAATCGATTATTTTTCCACTTATTCCTATTTTTCCAAGTTAAATTAATACACACCATTTGACACTTCCACTTGAGAGGGATATTTAAGTATTTTTGTTCTAACTGTATGAAATTCATTTTGTAGATTTAGCTTGTATTTAATTCATTTATTTTCAAAATACTTCTAGATATTAAGTGATTTTTTATGAACTGTAAATATTATGCTTTTACTGAGTATAATTACGCATGCATTGACTTTATTAGTAACATATAGCCCTGATAGTTTATAATACTTGAATATTCCAGATATAAGTCCCCCCCCTTTTGTTTTTTGGTACTAGGGATTGAATTCAGAGGTATTCTACCTCCTTGGGTACACCCCCAGCCACTTTTTTTTTTAATTTTGAGACAGGATTTCACTAAGTTGTTGAGGCTGGCCTCGAACCTGCAATCCTTCTGTCTCAGCTTCCAAGTACTGGGACTACAGGCATGCACTACCATGCTTGGCTTAGATCTAAGTTCTAACAGGCATACCAGCTCCATGAAGCATGTGGCTTCCTGGGTTACAAAAACACCATTTCTTCTTCTACAAGATGATTAAGAATCCCTCTTGAAAAGGATTAGTGATTTGACTCATTTTTCCTGTGTAACAGTTTTGGTAAGTGTATATGTGGCATATAACAAAATTATTTCACTTAGAACTGCTTTATAATCTGAAAGAACACTTTGAGTTCTGATTATCATACAGAAAGGATATTTATTTATTTATTTATCTTTTTGTGGTACTGTGGATTGAGCCCAGGGTTATTCTACCTTTGAGCTACAACCTGTCCGATTTTATTTCTTATTTGGAAATAGGATCTCATCAAGTTGCAGAGGGCCTTGCTAAGTTGTTGAGGCTGGCTTCAAACTTGCGATCCTCCTGTCTCAGCCTCCCAAGTACTGGGATTACAAGTGTGCGCCACCATGCCTGACTAGAAAGGATTTTTAAAAGCACCAATCCAATAACTGATCTGTTTATGTCTTCCTTGCTGCATCTATGACTTTTTAAAAATCCCTCTAGGATATCTAAGAACATCATTTTTAGAACTAAGACAAAGTGAAAATGGTTATTAGGGATGCCCTCCCTCCCTTCTTCCCTCTCTTCTGTCCTTCTGTCCTTCAGTCCTTCCTGGATTGAACCCAGAGCCTTGTGCATGTGAGGCTGCTAGGCAAGTGCTTTACCACAGAGAATATCCCCAGCCCTTGCATAAGTTTTTAATTAGAATATTTCTATTTAAGAGCCGGGTGTGGTGGCACATGCTTGTAATCCCAGTACTTGGCAGGCTGAGACCGGAGGATCCGGGTTCGCGGCCAGCCTCAGCTACTTAGTAAGGCCCTCTGCAACCTAGTGAGACCCTCTTTCAAAATAAAGAATAAAAATAGGGCTGGGAATGTAGCTCGGAGGTCGAATGCCCCTGGGTTCAATCCCCGGTACCGCAAAAAAAAAAAAATATTTTTCTATTTAACTCTTTTTTTTCCCCAAGTGCTGGGATTACAAGTGTGTGCTACCACGTCTGGCTTAAGTCTCTCTTTATGTTATATCTTTCATATACATCTGTGGCATGTTAAAAATTCCATAAAAGCCGGACGTGATGGCACATGTCTGTAATCCCTGTACTTAGGAGGCTGAGACAGGAGGATCGCAGGTTCGCGGCCAGCCTCTGCAACTTACACTGTCGGCAACCTAGCGAGACCCTGTTTCAAAATAAAAAATAAAGTAGGGCTGGGGATGTAGCTCAGGTAGAATGCCCCTGGGTTCAGTCCCTAGTATCACAAAAAAGCAAAAACAAAAACAAAAAAACTTGAAGCCAGAGGTGATGGCCCACACCTGTAACCCCAGTACTTGGGAAGCTGAAACAAGAAGATCACAGGTTCGAGGACAGCCTCAGCAAGTAGTTAGACTCTCATCAACCTAGTGAGACCCTGTTTCAAAATAAAAATAAAATAGGGCTGGGGGTGTAGCTCGGAGGTAGAATGCCTGTGGGTTCAATCCCTGGTACCACAAAAAACAAAAACAGAACAACAACAACAACAAAACCCCACAAAAACTTCCATAAATAATGTTTTTTTTTTTTTTTTGCGGCACCGGGGATTGAACCCAGGGGCG
>PVJS01049265.1:0-14722 GCA_004027185.1 Glis glis | reverse complement strand
AAAAAAAAAAAAAAAAAGGCTAGATGTGTAGCTCAGAGATAGAAATCCCCTGGGTTCAATCCCTACTACCACAAAACAAACAAACAAACAAACAAACAAACAAACAAACAAACTGGGTGTGGTGGCCCATGCCTGTCATTCCAGTATTGGGGAGGCTGAGACAGGATTATAGGTTCATGACCAGCCTCAGTAATTTAGCAAGGACTTCTGCAACTTAGTGAGAACCTGTTTCAAAATAAAAAAAATAAAATAGGGCTGAGGGTGTAGCTCGGAGTAGGATGCCCCTGGGTTCAACCCGCAGTAGCACATGTGTGCATGCACATACACACACACACACACACACACACACACACACATAAGATAAAATAAAATAAAATGTAATAAAATAAAATAACATAGGGGTGGTGATGTAGCTCAGAGGTAGAAAGCCCTTAGGTTCAATCTCCAGGACCACCAAAAGAAGTAAGTAAGTAAATAAATAAATATAATAAGCCATCTGCTGGCTGAAGAGCAACCTTCATACTCAAAGCATGAAATGGACTCCCGTTACTTTATGAGTACAACAGGTATAGAAAATATAAAGGCTTGATTGATGGAAGCTCACATTTTGGTTTAAGGGACCATCAGAATGGAGAACTAAGGAGCTTGGCAAAGTGATCTTTGTGAACTATTCAGAAAACTATCAGACCAGAACATTAAGATCACAAGAGCTGACAAATCAAGACTGACTTTGTTGTGTAGCAGGGAGGAGCCTAGACTCAGGAGTGAGTTCAATAAGCCTCCTAAGCCAGTTTACTTCCAATAGTTTTTTTTTTTGCGGTACCGGGGATTGAACCCAGGGGCGTTCTATCTCCGTGCTACACCCCCGGCCCTATTTTTTATCCTTTATTTTGAAACCGGGTCTCACGAAGTTGTGGAGGGCCTCACTAAGTAGCGGAGGCTGGCTGCGAACCCGGATCCTCCGGTCTCCGCCTCCCAAGTACTGGGATTACAAGCGTGCGCCACCACACCTGGCGTTATTCTTTTTTTTTTTTTTGTGGTACTGGGGATTGAACCCAGGGGTGTTCTACCTCCGGGCTACACCCCCGGCCCTATTTTTTATATTTTATTTTGAAACCAGGTCTCACAAAGTTGAGGAGGGCCTCACTAAGTAGCTGAGGCTGGCCACGAACCTGGATCCTCCGGTCTCCGCCTCGCAAGTGCAAGCGTGCGCCACCACACCCGGCCACTTCCAATAGGTATTATTTTCAATTTGTCTTTTATTTCTACGATAGAGGTGTTTTTTTTCCCCCTCTGGTAAAGGAAATAAAATGTGTGTTTTGTTTTCTTGTTTTCTTTTCTTTCAGATTTGGAGTCAACATATGAGACCAAAAATAAATTTTCAGAAAAGGACATTTTTGAAATAAATTTTTCCCAGTGGGAGATAAAGGAAAAAAGTGAAACCCTTGGTCTTGAGGCATCTATTTTCAGAAATGATTGGAAGCGCAAAAGCCAATTTGAAGGACTACAGGAACATCGAGAGGCATACTTTGGTCAAATGGTAATCAGCTATGAAAAAATACCCACGTACAGAAAAAGCAAATCTCTTACCCAACATAAAATAATTCATAATAGAGAGAAACCCTATGTTTGTAAGGAATGTGGGAAGGCTTGTAGTCATGGCTCAAAACTTGCTCAACATGAGAGAACTCATACAGTTGAAAAACACTTTGAATGTAAAGAATGTGGGAAGAACTTTCTTAGTGCCTATCAGCTTACTGTACATCAGAGATTTCATACTGGGGAGAAACCCTATGAGTGTAAAGAATGTGGGAAGACCTTTAGCTGGGGATCCAGCCTCGTTAAACATGAGAGAATCCATACTGGGGAGAAACCCTATGAGTGTAAAGAATGTGGGAAAGCCTTTAGTCGTGGCTATCACCTTACTCAACATCAGAAAATTCATATCGGTGTGAGATCTTATGAATGTAAGGAATGTGGGAAGGCCTTTTTTTGGGGCTCAAGCCTTGCTAAACATGAGGTCATTCATACAGGTGAGAAACCTTATAACTGTAAAGAATGTGGGAAGGCCTTTAGTCGTGGCTATCAACTAACTCAGCACCACAAGATCCACACTGGTAAGAAACCTTATGAATGCAAGGTTTGCGGAAAGGCTTTTTGTTGGGGCTATCAACTTACTCGACATCAGATGTTTCATACTGGGGAGAAACCCTATGAATGTAAGGAATGTGGGAAGACCTTTAATTGTGGATCAAGTCTTATTCAACATGAAAGAATCCATACTGGTGAGAAACCTTACGAATGCAAAGAATGTGGAAAAGCCTTTAGCCGTGGCTATCATCTTACTCAGCATCAGAAAATCCATACCGGTGAGAAACCTTTTGAATGTAAGGAATGTGGGAAGGCGTTTAGCTGGGGCTCCAGCCTTGTTAAACACGAGAGGGTTCATAGTGGGGAGAAAGCCTATGAATGTAAGGAATGTGGGAAGGCCTTTAATAGTGGCTACCAACTTACTCGACACCAGATATTCCATACTGGGGAGAAAGCCTATGAATGTAAAGAATGTGGGAAGGCTTTTATTTGTGGATCCAGTCTTGTTCAACATGAGAGAATTCATACTGGTGAGAAACCTTATGAATGCAAAGAGTGTGGAAAGGCCTTTGGTCGTGGCTATCATCTTACTCAACATCAAAAAACCCATACTGGTGAGAAACCTTTCAAATGTAAAGAATGTGGAAAGGCCTTTAGGTGGGGCTCCAGCCTCATTAAACATGAGAGAGTCCATACTGGTGAGAAGTCCTATGAAGGTAAAGAGTGCGGGAAAGCCTTTGGTAGTGGCTATCAACTTCGAATTCACCAGAGATTTCATCCTGGTGAGGAACTTTATCCTTGTGAAGAATTTGGGGAGACTTGTACTCATGACTCTAAGTTGGATCAACTTGAGAGAACTCATAGTAATAATAAAACCGATGGATATAAAGCATGTGGGGAAGCCTTTGTGTGGACACCTTACTCAAATGAGAAAGTTGATGCTGGTGAAACCTTATGATTGAAGAGATGCGAAAGAACATTTTTGTGTATGGACAGCTTAACATCAGGAGAGATCTTACTGCTGAGAAACCATATGAATGTAAGGAATGCTAAAAAGCCTTTCCTGTGTATGAACAATTTAGTTATTATCAGCAAATACATACTAGTGAAAAATATTTTGAACATAAGGAATATGAAAAGGCCTTTAGACTTCAGTACATCAATTTATACTGATGTGAAACCACTTAAATGTAAGAAATGTGAACATCTTATTCATGGCACAAAGTCTGCACAACATCAGCGAATTTATACTTGTTAGAAACACTTTAAGCCGGGTGTGGTGGCACACTTCTGTAATCCTAGTACTTGGGGAGGCTGAAACAGGAGGATCGCAGGTTAGAGGACAGCCTCAACAAGTAGTGAGACTCATCAACCTAGTGAGATCCTGTTTCAAAATAAAAATAAAATAAGGCTGGGGGTGTAGCTTGGAGGTAGAATGCCCCTGGGTTCAATTCCCAGCACCGCAAAAAACAAAACAAAACAAAAACGAAAGAAACACTTTAAATGTAAGGAATGTGGGAAGGACCTAAACTTAATTCAGTGCTTGCTGTGCATCAGAGAATTCATACTGCTCTGAACTCCCATGAATGTAAGGAATGTGGTAAGAATTGTAGACCTGGTATCTTAGAGTACATCAGAAAATTCATCTGAATGAGAAACTCTTTGAATTAGAACTACAGGAAGGCTCTGCTCAAAGTGTTTTCCAGAGACTAGTGCCAGTCCAAGAAATTGTCATCTATCCATCATGAGATAAATGCAGAAAATGAGAGCAAATATTTGGAAACTTATATAGCAATTTGGTATTGCCATAATGTTTTCATTGTGCTTTGCAAAGTGCCATCTCATGAATTATTGGAGATTAAAAATAAAAAGTTTGTCCTTTTCCAGAAATAATTTTAGAGACAACATTCACACTTTTAGAACCATGATATCAGTTAACAATATGATTTAATTCAAATAAATCCTAGCCAGACGTGGTGGCGCATACCTGTAATCCCAGTACTTGGGAGGCTGAGACAGGAGGATTGTAGGTTTGAGGACAGCCTCAGTGATAGTGAGACCCTCATCAACCTAGTGAGACCCTGTTTCCAAATAAGAAATAAAAAATCTGGATGAGGGTGTCGCTCGAAGGTAGAATGCCTCTGGGTTCAATCCCCAGTACCACACACAAAAGAAAAGAAAGAAAGAAAAGAAAAAAGAATCCTTTGTTACCTTTTTTATTGTAATTTTCTTTTGCGGTACCGGGGATTGAACGCAGGGGCGTTCTACCTCCGCGCTACACCTCCGGCCCTATTTTTTTATACTTTATTTTGAAACTGGGTCTCACGAAGTTGCAGAGGGCCTCACTAAGGAGAGAGAGAGAGACAGGGAGAGAGAGAGCGAGAGAGCTGAGGCTGGCCGTGAACCTGGATCCTCCGGTCTCCGCCTCCCAAAGTACTGGGATTACAAGTGTGCGCCACCACGCCCAGCTTATTGTAATTTTCTTATGCCCATGGCAGCATAAGAGAATTTATGCCAGATGTGTTCATTTAGGGAATGTATAGAAGCCTACCAATACTATTCAATCTTTGTGAAACATTAGCACATTTATCCTAGACAACAGCCCTGGTAATGTAACAAATACAGGAAAACACTTATCCATGGCACAAATCGTGCTTCATTGTCATCAGGATCCCGTCTCCTCGCTACCTGTGGGATGTTGGGAAAATGCTTGTTCTCTTTGGGCATCATGTTTAACATGGTGATGATAGTAACTTTTTAATAGTGCTGTTGTAGAGATTGGATGGCTTCAGTATGCATCACATCCATGGAAAAGTGTCTGGTATATAGCCTATGCTTATTCATTACGTGTTAGCTAATGTTCTTAATTATCCTTAGCACTGTATTACTACCACTGAACTCTTAGGAACAACCAGTTGGTGTAATGAATTTAGAAAAACCTTACATAAACCAGACGTGGTGGTGCACGCCCGTAATCCCAGCATTTGGGAGGCTGAGACAGGAGAATCACAGGTTTGAGCCATGGCAGCAACTTAGCAAGACCTTCAGCAATTTAACAAGACCCTGTTTTTTTTTTTTTTAAAAGGGGGGGGATGGAAGTGTAGCTGAGAGGTAGATCGCCCCTGGGTTCAATCCCCAGAACAACTCCCTCCCCCCAAAAAATGAGACTGAAAAGAAGTATTTTTGAAGCATGTAGGAAAGCCATTTTATAGAATGCTACATGTGTCTTTCTCATGGTGATTTTTTTTTTTTTGCGGTACTGGGGATTGAACACAGGGGCGTTCTACCTCCGCGCTACGCCCTGGGCCCTATTTTTTATACTTTATTTTGAGACCGGGTCTCACGAAGTTGCAGAGGGCCTCACTAAGTAGAGAGAGAGAGAGACAGAGAGAGAGAGAGAGAGAGAGAGAGAGAGAGAGAGAGAGGGGGACAGGGAGAGAGAAAGAGAGCGCTGAGGCTGGCCGCGAACCTGGATCCTCCGGTCTCCGCCTCCCAAAGTACTGGGATTACAAGCGTGCGCCACCACGCCCGGCTTTCTCATGGTGATTTTGTTTCTTTATTCAAGGTGAAATTTAATATGTGCTTCTATACTTCCTATTTCCCATAAAATGGAGTTAGAACTAAAGGCTTAAATTTATGTGACTGGAACACTCAGATGGTGATGTGTGCTTCATATTGCAACACAACAGAAGCACATAATATCCATTTTTCTTAACTAATTATACTAATTTGATTAATTATACTAACTTGAATTGATTGCTTAACTAATTATATTAATTGTATAATAGATCTTTATAATAGAACTCCCCATTTTTTTTTTTTTGCGGTACCGGGGATTGAACCCAGGGGAGTTCTACCTCCGAGCTACACCCCCGGCCCTATTTTTTATACTTTATTTTGAAACCAGGTCTCACGAAGTTGCGGAGGGCCTCACTAAGTAGCTGAGGCTGGCTGCGAACCCGGATCCTCCAGTCTCAGCCTCCCAAATACTGGGATTACAAGCGTGCGCCACCACGCCCGACCTTATTCTTTATTTTTGAAACAGGGTGTCACTAAGTTGCGGAGGGCCTCACTAAGTAGCTGAGGCTGGCCACGAACCTGCGATCCTCCTGTCTCAGCCTCCCAAGTACTGGGATTACAAGCGTGTGCCACCACGCCTAGTTTACAAAAACATATTAATTACAAAATAAAGTGTGCCTTTATGTACTTACACAGTTAGAAGTCAACCCTTTAAAATTATTCCTTTCTCGAAAAGAATGACAGTTCCATCAAAACTCAAAACTTCTGCATTGACAACCAAATATCTGTGGTTCATCATTATAAATCTGTACCTCACCCGATGACTGTTTTGTGCAGATAGGGCATTCATGACGTCACTCACTGGTCAATCATTCACCATCTTGTGGTTGACGTCACTCCACACAACTGCAATTTCAATTATCAAGTGTAACAAAGCAGAAAACCGTATTTGCATGTTAACCAGGAGATATGGAGACGGCATCTTATCTCAGCACTTTTGAAATTATGTCTTAAGAATCCAGTGCTGCTGGGCGTTGGTGGTGTACGCCTGTAATCCCCGTACTTGGGAAGCTGAAATAGGAGGATTGCAGGTTTGCAGTCAACCTCAGCAATTTAGCGAGACCCTGTTTCAAAATAAAAAAGGCCGGGGGTGTAGCTGAGGTAGAACGCCCCTGGGTTCAATCCCCAGTACCAAAAAAAAGAATCCGGTGCCTACTTATACTTAACACAGAAAGGGGATTCTTTGGCTAAAGAAGCTTATGAATTTAGCATCTAAATCCTGTCTTCAGAAACCATTATAAGCACTTCATCAGTTTATCAAAAGACTACAGAATACTCTGGTGAAGAAAATTGTTGTACTCTGTTTAAACCAGTGTATCCTAAATACTACCATGGGAATTCCAATTCCCATTATCTATTATAAGGCATGTGAGTCTGCACTGGGAGATGCTGTCATAACCAAAGGAGACTCTAAAGTTAGAAATTTCAGCCTTCTCGAGGCCAGCCTCAGCAACGTAGTGAGACCCTGTTTCAAAATAGAAAATAAGCCAGGCGTGGTGGCGCACACTTGTAATCCCAGTACTTGGGAGGCTGAGACAGAAAGATCTGGGTTCGCGGCTAGCCTCAGCTACTTAGTGAGGTCCTCCACAATTTAGCAAGACCCTGTTTCAAAATAAAAGAATAACATAGGGCTGGGGATGTAGCTCAGAGGTAGAATGCCCCTGGGTTCAATCCCCAGTACCACCAAAAGAAAAAATAGAAAATAAATAGGGCTGGAGGTATAGCTCAGGGTTAGAACACACCTGGGTGCAATCCTTAGTAACACACGAAAGAGAGACAGAGAAATTTCAGCCACCAAGTCTGGTTGTTAGTTGCAATGGGATGGCAGTTAGCATCATGCTCTCAAATGCCTGCCTTCTGCGAATTTTTTATTTGTGAATAAAAATCTTTGTTTAAATAAGTAGGAGTGGTTCCTGAGTTTTATGAAATACCATTTTATCTCTTCCTGCACTTATATAATATTTAATTTGTTAATGTGATAATTTATAGTGACAGATTCTTTGACTTTTTCTCATCCCTAGACATACCTAGGTTAGTCATGGTATATTATTCTATTTATTTATTTAGTGGTACTGGGGATTGAACCCAGGGCATTCTACCACTGAGCAATACCCCAGCCCTATTTTATTTTTAATTTTAATTTTTAATTAATATTTTTGTGGTACTGGGGATTGAACCCAGGGACATTCTATCTCTGAGCTACACTCCCAGCCCTTTTCATTTTTTATTTTGAAACAGGACCTTGCTAAGTTGCTGAGGTTGGCCTTACACCTATGATCCTCCTGCCTCAGCCTCCCACGTACTGAGGTCACAGGTGTGTATCACCATGCCTGACTGGCATATTACTCTTGAGGCACTACTTGATTTCATTTGCTACTATTTAACTTAGGGTTTTGCATCTCATGAGAGAGATTATATAAAGTTTTCTTTGTTGTTGTTGTATTTTTGGCTTGGTATTGCAATGACCTGTTCTTTAAAATTGTATGACTGAAGCCAGGTGTAGTGGCTGTATCCCCAGTACATGGGAGGCTGAGACAGGAGGATCGCAGGTTCAAAGTAAGCCTCAGCAACTTAGTGAGGCTCTCCGTAACTTAGCAATTCCCTGTTTCCAAATAAAAATAAAAAAGAGCTGGGGGTGTAGCTCAGAGGTAGAATACCCCTGGTTCAATCCCCAGCACCACACACACATACAAATTATATGACTCTGTTGGGTTACAACAGTTTGAACTGGAGATTCTGAATTACTTTGCTAGTTCCATTTGTTGCTTTTTTTAGTCTACTATTTCTACTTCATTTTTTATTTTTATTTTTTGTGGTACTGGGATTACAGGCATGCACCACCATGTCCAGCTCCTCCATCCCAATTGTATCTTTCTGGTTTTTGAAACAGGGTCTTGCTATGTTGCTGAGGCTGTCCTCAAACTGCGATCCTCCTGTGTTAGCCACCCAAGTATTGGGATTACAGATGTGTGCCACCAGGCCTTACTTACACATTTTTTTCTATGAAGACTGAGACACATTTCTTTCTTGCTGAGTTCTGGTCAAGAATATACCTGTTAGCCGGGTGTGGTGGTACACGCCTGTAATCCCAGTAATAGGGAGGCTGAGACAGGAGGATCGCAGGTTCGAGGACAGCCTCAGCAAGTAGTGTGACTCTCATCAACCTAGCGAGACCGTTTCAAAATAAAAATAAAATAGGGCTGGGGGTGTAGCTCGGAAGTAGAATGTCCCTGGGTTCAATCCCTAGTATTACATACACATACACAAAAAAGAGTATACCTGTGTTCACCTTTACTAGTTGAATTCTATTTAAGTTTAAATTTTTCTACATAGATTTCCCAACAAATGTGTTGACTGACATACCCCTACCAGCACTGTGTAAATGTTCTTTTCTTGGACAGTACTTGGCATCATCAATTTAAAGAAAAAAATTTTAGCTGTGTATGGTGGTGCACACCTGTAATCCCAGTACTTGGGAGGCTGAGGCAGGAGGATCATAGGTTTGAGGCTAGCTTCAGTAATTTAGCAAGACCCTTAGCAACTTAGCGAGATCTTGTTTCAAAATAAAAAGGGTTGGAGGTGTAGCTTGGATATAGAATGCTCCTGGGTTCAATCTCCAGTACTGAGAAAAAATTAAATAAGAAAAATAACTATGAAAGGCCATTTCTGAAACTTCATCCAAAGGAGAAAACTATAAAACATGCCTAGAGATACATCAAAGAATGTGATAGACAAAGAAGAAAAAGGTGGGAAAAATCTAAAGGCACTTAGCTGGGTAGAAAAACTGCAGTGCATTAAAAATGAGGTAGATATTAACAATGGTGTGTACAGCACTGGTTTTCAATAGGGTGTGATTTTGTCCTTGAAAGAACGTGTGGCAATGTTTGGAGACATTTGGTTGTCAAAATATGAGGAGGGGTGCGACTGTATTTAGTAAGTAGAGATTAGGAATGCTGCTAAACACTACAATGCAAAGGAAAGCCCACACAACAAGAATTATCTAGCCAAAAAAAAAAAAAAGAGTCAATACAGCTAAGGTTGAGAAAAAGAAAGGTAATACAATTCAAAGTCTCTATATCATCCATAATGCCAGTATCCAACAGAAGTTATTAAATGTGCAAAGAAATAGGAATCACAGTACAAGCCAGAGCCCTGCTTGTTGCGCAGCATTTTGGCTACCCAAGAAGGGAAGCACAAAGCCCGCTCCCCTCGGAACTTCCGGGCAGCGCGTGTGGGCGCGGGCACTTCCGCCCCGAGGGGCGGTGCAGCAGTCCGGTGCCTCCCCGGAACCCTGGGAAGTGTAGTTCCGGAGCTCAGCGCAGCCCGGGCGCTTCCGCTGCACGGTGGTTGAGAGCGCGGCCTGCGGTCCTCTCCGGGAGGCGAGTGGGCTTGGGACCCCGCGACCTCTTTTAACTTTTATGGCCTGGTAGTGGGGTCAGCGAGGCCCGCGCCTGGGCCACCGTGCCACGACCAGCGGCGGAGCGCGGGGTTGAGGGTCAGGGCGGCCGCGTGCCTCCCGCCGCCGGAGCCTCTGCATTTGGGGCAGTTCGCGAGTCCCGGGTTGGAGGCGGACCTGGAGCCGGCGGCGTTTGAGGATCTCCCGGGCTGTCTGCTGTGCAGCCCAACCCCTTCCTTCACCTTCCTCACGCCCCGTCACTCCTACAGCATAACGTTAGGTGAGAATCTCTCTGTGCCTTAGTTTCCTCTCGTGTAAAAGGGAATATCTACCTTATACATTTGTTTAAGGATCAGTCATAGAGTGCAAACAAAATGTTTAGAACACTGCAGGCGTGCAGCAAGGTGCTGGCTGTTAATACTAGAATATTTTATTGTATTTGTAGTGTTGGGGATTGAACCCGGCGCGCTCTATCTCTGAGCTACACCCCCTAGCCCTATTTTATTTTTTATTTTAAAACAGGGTCTTGATGAGTTGCCCAGGCTGGTCTCCAACCTGTGATCCTCCTGTCTCAGCCTCCCAAGTACTGGTATTACAGGTGTGCACCCGCCAGGCTTAGAACTATTTTTAAAAATATACTTTTATTAGTGCATTGTAATCACACATGATAATGAAATTCAGAATGATAGGACGTAGAACTGTTTTAGTAGTAGAAAAGTAAGCCTTTCTTTGGAAGCTCATTGCAGTACCACTGCCTCTTTTCCCTTCTCTCTTCTCTTCTTTCTCCTGGCAGTAAACTAGGCTGCTCCTGAACCACTTCTGTTTTTCTCTTCTTTTTTCTTCCTTTTCTTGGGGAAGAAAAAGGAAGAGCCCTTTTCTAGGGCTGCCAGAACAAAGTGACATAGATGGGTAGCTTGAATAACTGAAAAATATTTTCTCACAGTTCTGGAGGCTAGACGTTCAAGATCAAGGTGTCAGGAACTTCAGTTTTTTCTGAGACCTCCCTTCTCTGTGTGGGAGAACTGTGCTGTTCCTCTGTGTATTGATGCAATTACTTCGGTAATGGCACTGTTTCCAAATACAGTCACATTCGAGATACTGAGGGTTAGGACTTCAACATGTGAATTTTGTAGGTAGTACCATTCAGCCCATAATAGGTGTTAACAGTCACTCTTAGGTTTTTGCTCTTGACAGCTAGGGGAATAGTATTTATGTGAGAAAGAGATTGCACTTAGGAAAAGGAAAATGATGGATTTTCTTTGCTGCTTTGGAGTTGAGCTTGCCACTGGCATGTGACTCTTGGTTTCTTTTCTCTGCCCTGTTAGGCTGTGGGGTCCTCTATTTCATGGACCTTATCACATTCTCTTGCCCAGCAAGAGGTTGGCAAAGAGGAGTTATTCAATGAGTGTGACTCATGTAGCTGTCCAACAGGCAGCTGGTAATACGGTGCCACAGCTTGGGATTAGAGAACAAAATAGAAAGACTCTATATTCCTTATCCTTTATCTCACTTTTTTTTTTTTTTGTGGTGCTGGGGATTGAACCCTAGAGGCATTTTACCTCTGAGCTACACCCCCAGCCCTATTTTATATATATTTTTGGAAACACGTTCTCACTAAGTTGTTGACAGCCTCACTAAGTTGCTGAGGCTGGTTCTGAACCTGCAATCCTCTTGTCTCAGCCTCCCAAATACTGGGATTACAGGTGTGTGCCACCATGCTCGGCTTATCTCACTTACTTTTGAGGGCATATCGAATCTCATCAGCTTTTTCAGAGCATTCGAAGGTTGATATGTAATTATGAATAGTATTGTCACAAATCAACATTAATGTTCATGATTTGTTTATTTTTGGAGATCATCAGGGGAATGATGAGAATAGCTAACATATGTTGCATAACTATTTTTTTTTTTGTGGTACCGGGGATTGAACCCAGGGGCGTTCTATCTCCACGCTACGCCCCCGGCCCTATTTTTTATACTTTATTTTGAAACCGGGTCTCACGAAGTTGCGGAGGGCCTCACTAGGTAGAGAGAGAGACAGGGAGAGAGAGAGAGAGAGAGAGAGAGAGAGAGCTGAGGCTGGCCGCGAACCCGGATCCTCCGGTCTCCGCCTCCCAAAGTACTGGGATTACAAGCGTGCGCCACCACGCCCGGCCAATATGTTGCATAACTATTAAAGACTCGGAGAATTTGCAGTACTTTACATGTACTAGCTCATTTATTTTTCATTATAACCCCTTTTATTTTTGTGCGGGAGTGTGTGTGTGGTACTGGGGATTGAACCCAGGGGCATTCTACCTCCTAGTTATACCCCCAGCCCTATTTTTTGGTTTTATTTTGAAACAGAGTCTCACTAGATTGATAAGAGTCTCCACTACTTGCTGAGCCTGTCTTTGAACATGCGATCCCCCTGTCTCAGCCTCCCAAGTACGGGAATTACGGGCGTGCCCTATCACGCCTGGCTTTAATCCCATTTTATTTTTTTTTTATTTTTTTGTGGTACTGGGAATTGAACTCAGGGGCAATCTATCTCAGAGCTACATCCCCACCCCTGTTTTATTTTATTATTTGGAAACAGGGTGTCACAAAGTTGCTTAATCTCAGGTGTGGCTTAATCTCATTTTTTAAAGAGGAAGAAATAAGCACAGGTAAGTTAATTGTGTAAATGACCTCACGGCACCATCCAGCAATCGTCAAACTGTACCTAGGCTGGAAAGCTAGCTTGAGTATTCAGTAACTGGATAATCTTGAACAAGTTACTGAACCTCTCTGTGCCTCAGTCTCCTTACCTATCAAGTAGGAATAATATTATTACCTACCTCCCAAAGTTTTTGTGATTAAAAGAGATATGAAACCAGGTGTGGTGGCACATACCTGTAATCCCAGTACTTGGGAGGTTGAGACAGGAGGATTGCAGGTTCCAGTTCAGCCTTAGCAATTTAGTGAGGCCCTCAGCAACTTAGTGAGACCCTGTTTCAAACTAAAAATAAAATAGGACTAGGAGCATAGCTCAGAGATAGATGCCCATGGATTTCATCCCTAGTAACACACACACACACACACACACACACACACACACACACATGATATGAACCAGGCATGGTGGTACATGCCTGTAATCCTGGTACTTGGCAGGCTGAGACAGATGGATCACAGGTTAGAGGCTAGCCTCAGCAATTTAGCAATACCCACAACAACTTAGCAAGACCCTGTTTTAAAATGAAAAATAAAATAGTGCTGGGGCATAGCTTGGAAGTAGAATGGCCCTGGGTCCAATTCCCAATGCCACATACACACACACACATACAAAGAGAGAGAGAGAGAGAGAGAGAGAGAGAGAGAGAGAGAGAGAGAACACTGATGATCTTTATCTGTCGTAGATGAGGATGCAACCTTAAACATGCAACACGTTGGTGCTGGGGTATGCTCAGTGGTGGATCACTTGCCTAGAGTGTGTGAGGCCCTGGATTCAATCCCTGGCATCTCAATAAAAACAAATGTCAGGTACAGTGGCACACACCTGTAATCCAGTACTTAAGAGGCTGAGACAGGAGGATCACAGGTTCTGGGCCAGACTCAGCAACTTAGTGGGTCCCTGTTTCAAAATAAAAGAATAAAAAGGGCTGGGGGTATAACTCAAAGGTAAAATGCCCCTGGGTTCAATCTCTAATAGCATAAAACAGCAACAACAAAAACAAGACAAGTTATTGAAGGGGCAAAGGTCTATTTTCAGTATTCTTTTCTTCCTTTCTACTTTTTCTTTTGATACTTCAATTCTATCATATATTTGAACAGATATGAATAGTTTCTAGGATAACTATTGTTTAAACCTATAAGTAATACTAATATGATGTCTTTTGAACTTAAAGACTCCCTGGGGATGGTTGTCTGGTATCTTATTGCTTTAATGAAAAGGTCTAAACCTGCGTTGTCCAGTATAATTGTCACTAGTTACATGTGACTATTTTTTTTCTTTTTTTGGTACTGGGGATGGAACCAGGGGCATTCTACCTCCGAGCTACACCCCCGGCCCTATTTTTTATTCTTTATTTGGAAACAGGGTCTCACTAAGTTGGTGAAGGGCCTAAGTTGCTGAGGCTGGCTGCGAACCTGTGATCCTCCTGTCTCAGCCTCCCAAGTACTGGGATTACAAGTGTGGGCCACCAAGCTCAGCCTCTCCCTTCTTTCCTAAGTCCGTTGGCCCTCCCCTTGCTCAGGGCTGCCAGAGAAAGCATGGGATCTAATTTAAATGTGAATTTCTGCCGGGCGTGGTGGCGCACGCTTGTAATCCCAGTACTTTGGGAGGCGGAGACCAGAGGATCCAGGTTCGCGGCCAGCCTCAGCTCTCTCTCTCTCTCTCTCTCTCTCTCTCTCTACCTACTGAGCCCCTCCGCAACTTCGTGAGACCCGGTTTCAAAATAAAGTATAAAAAAAAATAGGGCTGGGGGTGTAGCGAGGAGGTAGAACGCCCCTGGGTTCAATCCCCGGTACCGCAAATAAAATAAAATAAAATAAATAAAAATAAATGAGAATTTCTGATTAAAATAGGTACTTTTTAGTAAAGTATGTATCAAATATTTCATGGCACATACTTATACTCAAAGAGTATTTGTTGGGGCTCGGGGTGTAGCTCAGTGGTAGAGTACTTTTTTAGTT
>PVJS01049264.1:0-14723 GCA_004027185.1 Glis glis | reverse complement strand
GGAGGAGGGGGAGGAGGGGGAGAATGGGTGGGAGATGACTAACTCATCCTTGTTTGCCTGACATTATTTTTCATTGTTGTTGTTTTGATACTAGGGGTTGAACCCAGTGGTGTTCTACTTCTGAGGTACACCCCCGGCCCTTTTTATGTTTTTTTTTGAAATAGGGTCTTGCTTAGTTGCAGGGAGCCTTGCTAAACTGTTGAGGCTTGCTGGGCATGGTGGGGTGCGCTTGTAATCCCAGTACTTGGGAGGCTGAGGCAGGAGGATCACAGGTTCAAGGACAGCCTCAGCAAGTAGTAAGACTCTCAGCAACCTAGTGAGATCCTGTTTCAGAAGAAAAATAAAGTAGGGCTGGGGGTATAGCTCAGAGGTAGAATTCCCCTGGGTTCAATTCCCAGTGCCAAAAAAATAAATAAATAAAAATAAATAAATTGTTGAGCCAGGCATGGTGGCGCATCCTTGTAATCCCAGTACTGCAAAAATAAATAAATAAATAAATAAATAAATAAATATAAAAATGAAAATAAATAAATAAATAATAAATTGTTGAGGCTGGCCTTGAACCTGTGATCCTCCTGTCTCAGCCTCCCAAGTACTGGGATTACAAGCATGCACCATGCACCACCACCATGATATTGTTTTTAAAACTAAAAGTCCCACATCTTGGGAAATCTCTCAGTTCAGGGCAAACTGGACAGCTGGTCATTCTACCTGGTGGGAAAAAACATGAAGGAAATATTAAGAAAAAAAAATTCCTGATTCTCCCTCCATGGTAGAAAAAGTATTTAAATAAAAACCACTTACAAAATCAAAATCCCCCTGGGTTTTCTTTTCCTTTTTTTGTGTGTGGTCCTGGGGATTGAACCCAGGGGTGTTCTACCTCCGAGTTACATTCCCAGTCCTATTTTATCTTTTACTTTGGAACAGGGCCTCACCAGGTTGCTGAGGGCCTAACTTGCTGAGGATGGCCTCGAACCTGTGTCCTCCTGACTCAGCCTCCTAAGTACTGGGGTTACTGGCATGAGCCACCACGCCCTGCCCCCTTGGGGTTTCAGATATGAAATAAAAGGGAAGGGGCGGGCGTGGGGGTGGTTGGAAGGAGTGGGTGGCAGGCTCCATTGCCACATCTCTGACCAAGAAAAACAAAGGACAACAATATACTTAAAGGCCACGCCATCTGTTGCAACAGTATACCTAAAATCAAGAAATAGTTATTGTTGTTGAAAATTTATAGCAGATAATGACTCTGTTGAGCAGGTCAAAGAAACAGTAAACTCAACTCCAAAGTTGTTTTTTTGTGATGCCGGGGATTGAACCAGGGGTGTTCTATCCCCGAGCTACAGCACAACACTATTTTATTTTTACTTATTTTTATTTTTTGAAATAGAGTCTTGCCGGGTGTGGTGGCACACGCTTGTAATCCTAGTACTTGGGAGGCTGAGACAGGAGGATCGCAGGTTCTCAGCCAGCCTCAGCTACTTAGTGAGGCTCTCCGCAACTTAGTGAGACCTTGTTTCAAAATAAAGAATAAAAAATAGGACTGGGAGTGTAGCTCGGAGGTAGAATGCCTCTGGGTTAAATTCCCAGTTCTGCAAAAAAAAAAAAAAAAAAAAAAAGAAATAGAGTCTTGCTAAATTGCTGAGGATGGCCTTGAACCTGCAATCCTCCTGTCTCCACTTTCCAAGTACTGGGATTATAGCTATGTGGCACCAAGCCCATCTCAACTCAACTCCAAGTTCTTCTATAGTAAGTTCTCATTCACTGTGGAAAGAAAGCTTCCATGTATTTGCAGTATGGAACTTCTTTTGCATTATGAAAACATAGGAATAAAACAGGCTTGGTGGCACACACTTGTAATCCCAGTACTTGGGAATCTGAGACAAGAGGATTGAAGATTCGAGGCCAGCCTCAGCAACTTAGCAAGGCTCTCAGCAACTTAGTGAGACTCTCTTTCAAAATAAAAAAGAAAAAGGGTTGGGGGTGTACCTTAGAGGTAGAATGCTTGGGGGTGTGCCTTAGAGGTAGAATGTTTCTGGTTTCAATCCCTAGTACCACCACAAGAAAAAGTAGGGATAGAACCTTTATAACTGGGCTCAGTAGTGTACGTCTGTAATCCCAGGACTTGGGAGGCCTAGACAGAATGATTACAAGTTGAAGGCCAGTCTCAGCAACTGCGCAAGACCCTGTTTCAAAATCAAGAAAAAAGCCGGACATGGTGGCCCACGCTTGTAATCCCAGTACTTGGGAGGCTGAGACAGGAGGATCGCAGGTTCATGGCCAGCCTCAGCAACTTAGTGAGACCCTGTTTCAAAATAAAAAATAAAAATAGGGTGGGGGTGTAGCTCAGAGGTAGAATGCCCCTGGGTTCAATCCCCAGTGCCAAAAAAAAAAGAAGAAAAAATCAAGAAAAAAAAGGGTTTCAAATCTGGGGTATAGCTTGATGGTAGAGTGCCCTTGGGTTCAATCTCTGCTATCCCCCCCCAAAAATAAAATAAAACCTTTATGATTCTCATAATTATCATCGGAGTTGTGTAAGTCATTTTTCATTATTAATATTATTATTTTTTTTTTGCGGTACCGGGGATTGAACGCAGGGGCGTTCTACCTCCGCGCTACATCCCTGGCCCTATTTTTTATACTTTATTTTGAAACCGGGTCTCACAAAGTTGCAGAGGGCCTCACAAAGTAGAGAGAGAGAGAGAGAGAGACAGGGAGAGAGAGAGAGAGAGAGAGAGCGCGAGCTGAGGCTGGCCGCGAACCCGGATCCTCTGGTCTCTGCCTCCCAAAGTACTGGGATTACAAGCGTGCGCCACCATGCCCGGCTCATTTTTCATTATTGTTACGTCATGGCAAGTCATGGCTAAGACTTAAATGACGCTGAGTCCACAGCCAGCTGACCGATGGCAGTGGGAGGGGTCACAAGGGTCCCACCTGGTGCGTACAGTCAAGTGAGAGGTGACAGTCAACCAGCAGGCAGAGGGGAAAGCTTTGGGCACAGTCGCTGAAAATCCCGACACACCCCAACCAGAATCAGCAACTTAGCAAGACGCTGCTCCCAAATAAAGAAATAAAAAGGGCTGGGGGTGCAGCTTGGAGGTAGAACGCCCCTGGGTTCAACCCTCAGCACAAAAACAAAAACAAAACAACCAGAGTCAGAGGCACAGAAATCCCACGCAGAGGAAGCCAGACAGCCTCCCAGACCCGCGTCCCCCAGACTTCAACAGCAGTAGGCCGGTCCCCCCATCCTCCCCCAGAGCGGACGCCGTGGGCCCCCGGGCTCGCCGGGATGGTGCGGGACGCTTACATGCAGTTCCGAGCTGCTAAATCCCGATGGAGGAAATTCCTGTCGCTCAGATACTCCATCCCCAGGGCGATATCCACCATGAACTTCAACAGCGTCTGCAGAGGAATGTGCTGGGTGGAGGAACAGAAGAAAGACTGTCATTCATTCATTCATTCATTCATTCATTTATTTTTGGTACTGGGGATTGAACTCAGGGGCATTCTACCTCTGAGTTACACCCCTAGCCCTATTTTATTTCTATTTTGAAACAGGGTCTCGCTAGGTTGCTGAGAGTCTCACTAAGTTGTTGAGGCTGATCTTGAACCTGCAATTCTCCTGTCTCAGCCTCCCAAGTACTGGGATTCCAGGCTGTGCCACCATGTCTGGCTTGAAAGACTGTCTTTTAGAAGGAACACTTAGCAAGTTATTTCCTCCTGGGGGCAAGTGGGATGTTCTTATTCCTTAAGGTGTGGTGGTAAAGCAAGGAAACAGAGCCTTCATTTTCACATCACTAATATTGCAAATAAGGTTTTAAGGAAAGAATGGGGGAAAAAAACCCCTCTAAAACCTTTTGGCTTCGAGCATGGTGGTGTATGCCTATAATCCCAGTACTTGGGAGGCTGAGATGGGAGGAATGCAGGTTGGAGGCCAGCAACTTAGGGAGACCCTCAGCAACTTACTGAGCCCCTGTTTCAAAATAAAATAAAAAGCTGGGCATGGTGGTGCAGGCTTGTAATCCCAGTACTTGGGAGGCTGAGACAGGAGGATCTCAGGTTCATGGCCAGCCTCAGCAATCTCATGAGGCCCTCTGCAACTTAGTGAGACCCTGTTTCAAAATAAAGAATAAAAAATAGGAGCCGGGCATGGTGGCGCATGCTTGTAATCCCAGTACTTGGGAGGCTGAGACAGGAGGATCCAGTTTGTGGCCAGTTTCAGCTACTTAGTGAGGCCCTCCACAACTTAGTGAGACCCTGTTTCAAAATAAAGAATAAAAAATAGGGCTGGGGGTGTAGCTTGGAGGTAGAATGCCCCTGGGTTCCATTCCCAGTACCGCCAAAAAAAAAAAAAAAAAAAAAAGATAGGGCGGGCTGGGAGTGGGGCTTGGAGGTAGAACCCTCTAGACAGCAGTGTGACTAGTCCCTACCTGTATTACTGGACAAGAGACAAAGACACAAGGACACATTGGGGGCTGGCATTCTGTCTCCTGAGCGCCCTCCTGCAAATTCCCATTCTAGTGTTTGCTCTATGTTGTAAAAATCAAACCAGAAAACTTGCCACTATTAGAGCTGGTGATGAGGATGAAGACTAAGGAAGACCTGCACGTCATAATTAGAGGTTTTAATGCAGTCTCAGCCCTGAAGGAAAGGGCTTACCGCAAATTCCCGGTGACCGCGCACGGTCTGTCCATGAGAAACCCTCCCCCAGGCCACGGATTCGCCATGGCTTGCTCTCCACGGGGCATGACTTTTCCACCATGGTACTCACAAAGACATGGGATTTCTAAATGACTTCTATTTCCCAACCAGGGCACATGTTAATTACACACTGCACATAAAAACAAAATGTCTTAATTATCTTTGCCCTTAGGTCATGGAGTGGATTAAAAATGTAAACAAATAGAAATGAAGGATTTATGCCTCTGCGCTTTATATTCAGGGCATTTTGGTTCCCTGGATGCTAATTTCTCGGAAAGGATTTGGATACTAAGAAATATCAAATTTTGCTGTCATTCATGAAGGTGTAATGAGTATCAGGTACTTTTGATTTGTGCTATTTTTACCTATAATAGTTATATTATTTTGGAGACTATGACTAAAAGTGATTTAAAAAATAATTGTGTGAGCTGGGTGTGGTGGTGCATGCCTGTAATCCCAGTACTTGGGAGGTTGAGACAGGAGGATCACAGGTTTGGGATCAGCCTCAGCAACTTAGTGAGACACTGTTTAAAAAAAATAGGGCTGGGAGTGTAGCTCAGAGGTAGAATGCCCCTGGGTTCAATTCCCAGTAAAACACACACACACACACACACACACACACACACGCACACACATTGTGTGGCACAATTAATAAATGAGTTCAGCAAGATTTCAGGAAACAAGATGGATATACAAAAATCAATTGTACTTTTATACACTAGCAATGAAAAAATCTGAAAATGAAATTAAGAAAATAATTTCATTTATAATAGAACTAAAATGAAATACATAGAAATAAAATTTAAAAAGAAGTGTAAACTATGTTTTGAAAAGTCACAAAATGTTGAAGGCAATTAAATAACATTTAAATACAGAGAAAGATATCCCATATTCATGGATTCGAGAACTTAATATTGTTATGATGGTGATACTCCAAACTGAGCTATAGATTCATCATCAGTTATATCAGAATGCCAGCTGGCTTCTTTGTAGAAACTGACAAGCCTATCCTAAAATTCATATGGAAATTCATGGAATCCAGAATACCCAAAACAAGTTTGAACAGGAACAAGGTAAGAGGACACATTTACTGGTTTCAAATTTACTAGGCAGCAACTATAATTAAGACAGGCAAAGCCAGGCATGGTGGTGCATGCCTGTAATCCCAGTACTAAGAAGCCTGAGACAGGAGGATCGCAGGTTTAAGACCAACCTCAGCAACTTAGCAAGGCCCTCCACAACTTAGTGAGACCCTGTTTTAAGAAAAAAAATAAATAAAATTGGGCTGGGGATGTAGCTCAGAGGTAGAGCAGCCCCTGGGTTCAATCCCCAGTACCAGACACAAACAAACAAGCTAAACATTGAGTTATTGTTTGACCCAGCAATTCTACAGCTAAGTACATACCCAAGAGAATTTAACTTTTTGTGTTGACAAAAATCTGTGCACAAATATTCTTAAAGTATTATTCATAAAAGCCAAAGGGCCATGAAAAGGAACAAAATATAGATATGTACTACGACATGGATGAATCTTGAAAATATTATGCTAGGTGAAAGAAGCCAGGCACAAAAGCCTGCAGATTTATATGATTCTGCTTATACAAAATGTCCAAAATAGGCAAATTGAAAAAGACATAAAGTAGGTTGATGACTGCTCAGGGCTATGAGTGGGGAGAGGGGGCGGGGATTGGGAGGTGATGAGTTAAAAATGGGGGGGATTTTTAATTTTAACATGACAAAAATGTTCTAAAATTAACTGTGAGCTGGGTGTAGTGGTGCACACTTGTGATCCTAGTACTTGGGAGGCTGACAGTAAGATCGCAGGGTCGAGGACAGGCTCAGCAACTTAGTGAGACCCTGTTTCAAAATAAAAAAAGGGCTAGGGGTGTAGCTCGGAGGTAGAAAGGCCCTAGGTTTCATCCCCAGTACCATAAAAATAATAATAGTTGGGTGTGGTGACGCATGCCTGTAATCCCAGTACTTGGGAGGCTGAGACACGAGGACTGCAGGTTGAAGGCCAGTCTCAGCAACTAGCAAGACTTTCAGCAACCTAGCGAGACTCTGTTTCAAAAATTAAAAAGGGCTGGGTGGGGGGATTGAACTTGGAGGTAGAATGCCACTGGCTTCAATCCCCAGTACCACAAATAGTAATAATAATACTAATTATGATGATGATAATAATAAATAAAAATAAGCCGGGCGTGGTGGCACACGCTTGTAATCCCAGTACTTTGGGAGGCGGAGACAGGAGGATCCAGGTTTGCAGCCAGCCTCAGCTCTCTCTCTCTCTCCCTGTCTCTCTCTACTTAGTGAGGCCCTCGCAACTTCGTGAGACCCGGTTTCAAAATAAAGTATAAAAATAGGGCCGGGGGCGTAGCACGGAGGTAGAATGCCCCTGGGTTCAATCCCCGGTACTGCAAAAAAAAATAATAATAATAATAAATAAAAATAAATAAAATTGATGTGGTGATGGTTTTACAATTCTGTGAATATATTAAAAACCACCCGGTCTTACAGTTTAAATGGAAGAACTGTATAGTATTTGAATTATATCCCAATAAAACCATTATTATTTTTTGGGGGGGAATTCTACCTCTGAGCTACACCCCCAGCCCTATTTTATTTTTATTTTGAAACAGGATCTTGCTAGGTTGATGAGTCTCGCTACTTGTTGAGGCTGTCCTCGAACCTATGATCCTCCTGTCTCAACTTCCCAAGTCCTGGGATTATAGACGTGCACACCAGACTCAGCTAAAACCCTTATTAAAACAACGGCAACAAAAATCTGTTCCGGGAAGAGAGAGAAATGGAGAGGGAGGGATGGGGACAGAGACCGGAGGCTGTGAGCCTGGAGGAGGTGTCGCCAACTTGCAACCACATGGTACTTGGGCCATGGGTGACAGGCCACGGGTGACAGGCCAGCAGGTGGGACATTCTCAGACACTTGGTGATGCTGGCTGAGGCTGAAATGGCCCGCGCCGGAGCACGCTAGCTCATGCTAGCTCTGAGCTTTGCGGCCTGAGACCCCCTATCTCCTATTTCAAGGTCGCTCTGGGTCGGGCTGGGTGTCACATGCTGGTGAGACCATCCCCGCTGCTGCAGACCCCAAAGTCAACCCCGCAGGCGTGGCATGTGAGCTCCCACTGGCTCGCTCTGACCGTGGTTATGTGCTTCTCTTAGTGTTCTCATTTAATTTATTCGCTTACTTACTTATTTTTGGTACTAGATATTGAACCCAGGGGCATTCCACCTCCGAGCTATACCCCCGCTCCCAGCCCTTTCTACTTTTTAATTTTGAAACAAGGTCTCGCTAGGTTCCTGAGAGTATCGCTAAATTGCTGAGGCTGGCCTCGAACCTGCAATCCTCCTGCCTCAACCTCCCAAGTACCGGGATTACATGTGCACGTCCCCGCAGCAAGCACATGGCAGGGTGGGCTGTTTTAAAAATGTCTGCAGTCAGAATTCACTTCTTCCCTGAAGCTCTAGAGTAAGTTGCTCGTATCGCTGCTGGATGCATACGGTCAATACTGTCCACCTCCAGGGGAACCGGGTCCTGTCTTGCCACCTGCCTGTCTGCCCCGCACCGTCTGCTCATGCGGAGGAGACCCGCGTGGGAAGCAGCACCCAGCCTTGCTGTGGTGACATGTGTGCTCGTCCCGAGCCCTAGTCTCAGGCCACCCTCGCTGCCTGAACAAAAGGTCTTTATTCTCAGGAAATTGGCCGAACAGGCAAAGAAGATATCTGAATAACAGCTTAATTTTTCCAGTTAATCTGTGTACTTTGTGTCTTCCTGCTCTATCTGTTGCTCCGAAGTATCAAAATACAAAAATACATTCCTCTTTCACATGTATAATACTCGCGAGTTATTTTCCGTCCTTGAAGACGTCTTGTATCTTTGCAGACAGGAACCATTCATTCACCAGGAAAATACCATGGACTCCTTTCCCTCACTTGTTATTTTGTTCAAAAGAATATAAGATCACTGCAGAATTCTTGGCAGGCAGAGAAAAGCTGATTCTCAAATTTCTATGGGAGGGTACTGAAATTCGAATGGCTAAAACAATTCTGAAAAAGTAGAATAAAGTAGGAGGAAGGACACTCTGTAGTTTTAAGACTTACAATGAAGCTACAGTCATCAAGACGCTGTGGTAGGGGCAAAAGATGGGCAAAGGATTCAACGGAACAGAACAGAGAACTCACACCCACATGTGTACAGACAATTGATTTTTGACAAAGGTGTAAAAACAAGTCAATGAAAAGAAGAGTCTTTTCCTGGTATGAGCTCTAGACTGGTTAGTTTGCATATGACATGTAACAGCCTCCTTCCTTCCTTCCTTCCTTCCTTCCTTCCTTCCTTCTTCCTTCCTTCCTTCTTCCTTCCTTCCTTCTTCCTTCCTTCCTTCTCTCTCTGTCTGTCTCTCTCTCTCTCTTCCTTTCTTCCTTCCTGTGGTACTGGGGATTGAACCCAGCGGCATTCTACCTCCGAGCTACACCCCCCAGCCCCATTTTTTATTCTTTATTTTGAAACAGGGTCTCACTAAGTTGCTGAGGGACTCACTAAGTAGCTGAGGCTGGCCACGAACCTGCGATCTTCCTGTCTCAGCCTCCCAAGTAATGGGATTACAAGCATGCACCACCATGCCTGGCTATATTTTTTATTTTGAAACAGAGTCTCACTAAGTCCCTGAGGGTCTTGCTAAGCTGTTGAGGCTGGCCTTGCACCTGCAATCCTCTGGTCTCAGCCTCCCAAGTACTGGGGTCACAGGCGGGCGCCACCACGCAGGGCCTCTGTGCATATATTTCAGGAAAACCATCTCTAATGGCCTTCTGACATCAGTGAGCTCCGAGACTATGGCCACGAGGGCAGGATCGAGGCTGGGGCCAGTGACAAAGCCCCGTGAGCGGGTCAGAGCAGTGTGAGCGGGTCAGAGCAGTGTGAGCGAGTGGCGTCGTTACCTTTGGTCCCGTCTCCAGTCGGGAGTAGAGCAGGTAGGTATGCAGATCCCCGTACTTCATGAAAGGAAGGACCACCATGGGCCTCGGGATGCCCTGCGAGCTCATCTCTATGCACACGCCTGAAATTAGAGACAAAGTGGCACAGAGAGCCCTAATTACACAGGAGCAGAGGGCACTGGAGGGGAACGGGGGCCGCGAAGAGCTGTGTGCACGGAGGTTTGAACACGCAGGACCCCACTGTGATGGGTAACTGCAACACAACAACAAATTCTGAAGGAAAAAAAATCCTGTAATATTCATCAGCTGGAATAAATGAACCATTAGCCACCAAAACAAAACAAAAAAAACCCCAAACCTATTGGAGGGTTACTGGTCAAATTGAAACCATGTGCTACCAAGTGAAACATTAAAAACAACCAAGAGCTAGCCAACTGTGGTGGCCCATGCCTGTAATCCCAGTACTTGGGAGGCTGAGACAGGAGGATCACAGGTTCGAAGCCAGCCTCAGTAACTTAGTGAGGTCCTTAGCAACTTAGCAGGACTCTGTTTCAAAATAAAAATAAAATAGGAGCTGGGGCATGTGCTGTAATCCTAGTACTTGGGAGGCCGAAACAGGAGGATCGCAGGTTTGCGGCCAGCCTCAGCTACTTAGTGAGGCCCTCAGATACTTAGTGAGGCCCTATTTCAAAATAAAGAATAAAAATAGGGCTGGGAGTGTAGCTCAGAGGTACAATGCCCCTGGGTTCCATCCCCAGTACCGCAAAAAAAAAAAAAAAATAGGGCTGGGGGTGTAGCTTGGAGGTACAATGCCCCTGGGTTCCATCCCCAGTATTGCAAAAAAAAAAAAAATAGGGCTGGGGGTGTAGCTTGGAGACAGAATGCCCCTGGATTCAAGTCCTGGTACCACAAAAAAAACCAACCAAACAAAAGCTCCTAACTATCACCATGGACTAGGATACGGAATGCGCACACAGGCTCTGCTGCTTGGTATTTTTTTCTTTCAGATTAGGACCCGTCTTCACATGAGAGCTCTCAAAAATCAATCTGCAACGAGCCGGGTGCAGTGGTGCATGCCTGTGATCCCAGTACTTAGGAGGCTGAGACAAGAGGATTGCAGGTTCCAGCCAGCCTCTGCAACTTAGTGAAACCATTTCAAAATTAAAAACCAGGGCTGGGGGTGTAGCTCAGAGGTAGAATGCCCCTGGGTTCGATCCCCAGTACCAAAAAAAAAAAAAAGATTACAACATGACCAGCTCTGGTGTCTTACCTTTAAGTCACTGCAGGCTATTTTAATCCTGTCTTCTAGAATTCCTCCCTCTGACCATCTCTGAGCTGTCAGCATCCAGGAAACACCAACCCACTTTTACTATCAGCCACAGAAGCATAAGGAAGAGTCTTCTGGGGTAAAACACCCCATGTTGTAAACTCCCTTTGGGCTTTGCAAAGTGTCAACCCGGGGTACACATGGGTTAGCCAGCCCCTGCCCCGTCCTGCATTCCCCTGAGGTACCTAGAAGCCGGATGACGTTCGGGTGGCTGAAGTCTTTCATGCACGCTGCCTCACTGAGAAACTCCTCGATCTCTCGCTGTGAGAAGTTGTCCACTAAAGAAACAGATGGAAAACGTTAGGCGCCATTCACGTCCTCAGTGACGGGGAGGGCTGGCCCATCGCCATTTTATTCTCTAGAACTAAAGCCACGGAAAGGAAAAACTGCTGTCAGAGAAGAGAGGGGCTCATGGGCGAAGCAGAGGGGATGTTTAGAGCCGGGAAACTATACCGCAAGAGACTCCAGTGGTTGATACATGTCTCTCTACGCTTGTCAACACCCGTAGGACTGTACCACACCAAGAGGGAAGTCTCGCATAAACGAAGAACTTCAGTTCATAACAAACGTGTCAATAGAGTTCATTAACTGTCAAACATATACCATGCTCCTGAAAGATGTTCGGAATAGGGGGAATTGTGTGCGAGGGGGAAGGGAACATGTGGAAACTCTCTGCAGTTTCAGCCAATTTTTTTTGTGAGCCTAGGACTGTTCTAAAAATTAAAGATATTATTAAAGAAAAAAAAACACCCTTCTCTCCCCCCAAAAAACAGCCGAAGTCAATTCTAATTGATCTATTATCTTTACCTTAAAAAAAGAAAGAGCCAGGCATGGTACAGGCACATGCCTGTAATTCCAGTGCTCGGGAGGCTAAGACAGGAGGATCGCAGGTTCGAGGCCAGCCTCAACAACTTAGCAAGACTTTCAGCAACCTAGTGAGACCCTATTTCAAAACAAAAAAAGAAAGAATACAGTCAGGTGTAGTAGCACACACCTGTAATCCCAGTACTTGGGAGGCTGAGACAGGAAGATTGCAGGTTCAAGGCCAGCCTAAGAAACTTAGTGAGGCCCTCTGCAACTTAGTGAGGCCCTGTTTCAAAAAATAAAAAAAATAAAAAGGGCTGGGAGTGTACCTCAGAAGTAGAGCGCTCCTGGGTCCAGCACCAAAAAAAAAAAAAAAGAAAGAAAGAAAGAAAGAAAGAAAGAAAAAGCACTACTGGCCCACGTGACTTGGTTATTATGGTTCTTTTTTATAACTGAATTAAGAAATTAAGACTCTAGCCTCAAGCTGGGCGTGGTGGCACACACTTGTAATCCCAGTACTTGGGAGGCTGAGACAGGAAGATCGCAGGTTTGAAGACAGCTTCAACTACTTAGTGAGACCCTGTTTCAAAATAATAAAATAAGAAGGGCTGGGAGTGTAGCTCGGAGGTAGAATGCCTCTGAGTTAATTCCCAGTACCACAAAAAAAAAGAAAAAGAAAACAAGACTTCATTCTCCAATTTTCATCGAAGAGTCAAGACATGCTTATATCTAACTTATACTTCATGTCTAGAAAAGCGTGGATTTAAATTTTAGGTAGAAGCTGGGCGTGGTGGCACACGCTTGTAATCCCACTACTTGGGAGGCTGAGACAGGAGGATCGCAGGTTCAAAGCCAGCCTCAGCAAGTAGTGAGGCTTTCATCAACCTAGTGAGACTCTGCTTCAAAAAAAAAAAAACAACTAAGAATAATAATAAAACAAAAAAATAGGGTTGGGGGTTGAATGCTCAGAGGTAGAATGCCCCCAGGTTCAGTCCCCAGTACTACATATACACAAAAATTGTCCATAGAAAGCAATTTTTGTTACCCGCTTCATGGAAATAGCACTGAGAACTCTACAGGGGGTTAATGAAGAAGCAAGATCAAGGTTAACAAAATGAGCGCCGATCTCTGTCGACATGAATCTCAGTGAAGGCTGCAGGGGAAACGCCACCCGATTGCAGTCTGTTTTCTGGGTGCCCAGGCTCAGCTGTGTGGCCCCAGCCCCAGAAATGCACATGCGGGCAGGAGGGTGTGGGACAATGTGCCACCTCGTTCTGTCGCCACCGCCCAGTCTCCTCTGGTCATGAAACCGTCTAGCACGAGTTGTCCCTTTCTAGCTATTTGACTTAGTTAGCAAGTCACTAGTTTCTTTATCTACACCAATGGCTGCATGGGTTCTAGAGTCTTCTAGCCGGCGTCTGCCACTATGTCTGTCGACATTGTAACTGGCTTTCCTCCACACTGCCCCCAAGGTGAACTCTCTAGAATGGAACCTTCCCTGTCCCCGTCTGCTGCTCCCTGCAGGGCGAACGCGAGCTGTGCTGTGATCAGGGGCCCTCCCTGCTCCTGCGGCGGACGCTCTCTGCTGGCCTGGATGTCTAGCTGTGACAGCAGTTCTTCACGTGCCTCTGTGAAGGAATAGCTCTCCTCTCTCTGGGAAACTTACTTCCCAGGCAGCCCGCAGCTTCCTGGAGCCGCGCGACCATCTTCAAATGTAGGGGTGGCTGTACCACATCAGACAGATCAGCCAGATCAACCCCAGGGGGCAGATGGGCCACTAGATCACCCCGCCTTGGAATTCCTGCCTCACTTGGAGCCATCAGCTCCCCTTCGGTGACTGGTTTGGTTTGGGTTTAGAATGTCCCACCAAAAGCTCATGTGTTGAAAGTGTGGTCCCCAATGAAAGTAGGTTCAGAGATGGGGCATGGCGGGAGGAGGTGGGCCACTGGAGGCATGGTCTTGGGGACTCTCTATGTCCCCAGTCCCTCCCTCTCACTCTCTCTGCTTCTGGCCACCACTGAGTTGTGCTTAGCTTTCCTCCACCGTGCTGTACCGCCATGATGGCGGCCTTGGAGTCGGCCAACTATGGACTGTACCTCTGAAACCATGAGCCAAGTAAGCTTTTCTTCCTCTACGTTGCTTGTGTCAGGCATGTTGGTCACAGCCACAGGAAAGTGGACTAAAACAGAGACCAGTGTTCCACCCTGTCCTCTGACCCATCAGCAACTGATGTCTGAACATGGTCACCGGTCTCAGGGAATGCCCGGTCCTGAAGTCTGCCTGCCCCAGAAGAACGGGTTTTCCCACGGAAACTTACACTTCATGGTCTTCACCGCCACCTTCTGAGAGGTGCCATCTTGCTGCTTCAGATTTCCTTCCATTACGGACCCAAACTCTCCTGTGAGGCAAAACATGTAGATGGGTGCAGTGCAGAGTCTCCCCGACCCCAGGAGGCCATGGCTCTACACCTGCTCTACTCTCAGGGCTCACGAGGGACCAACTCACCCACAGGAAGCTGCACAGAGCCCGCCCAGGCCCCTCCTGCTTGCAAACCAGGGGCGCATGCCAGGCACGAGTCCCCCTCCTGCCATGGGTGTGGGCGACTGCGACTCTGCTTAGCTCAACACTTTACTAAGCATTACAACTGGCCCAAGACACGCACAGGAGAACATGGGAAATGCTGTTGAAGTTCATAAAGTGCAAACTGTTGTATGTGTGTGTGCGTGCACATACACACGCGAGAAGTGCTGGGGATCAGACCCAGGGCCTTGCACAGGCTGGGCAAGTGCTCTACCACTTAGTGACAACACCCAGCCCAAACTCCTAACATCACAATCATTTATCCTAAGAAAAAGCTAACGGATGAAATATGTTTTTTTTTGTTTTTTTGTTTTTTTTTTTTTTGCGGTACCGGGGATTGAACCCAGGGGCGTTCTACCTC
>PVJS01049263.1:0-14651 GCA_004027185.1 Glis glis | reverse complement strand
TCTCTCTCTCTCTCTCTCTCTCTCTCTCTCTCTCTCTCTCTACTTAGTGAGGCCCTCCGCAACTTCGTGAGACCCGGTTTCAAAATAAAGTATAAAAAATAGGGCTGGGGGTGTAGCACGGAGGTAGAACGCCCCTGGGTTCAATCCCCGGTACTGCAAAAAAAAAAAAAATTCACTGAACTTTCTGGATGAGAGATATTGAGACACATATCACACCATGACTTACTAAGTCAGCAATGTATGCGGTTTACCATTTGTAAATTTCAGTGTGATTTTTACCCCAAGCTTCACCAGGAATTTCAAGCTTATATGTTATTTTCTCTGAGCCTGAAAATTAAATGACTATTAAAAGTTAGAATAGTTAGTGTTTTAAAATGTTCATGCTAGAGGCCTTTTACCTTCTTGGTTGAATTTATTTCTAAGTATTTTTGAGGCTATCGTGAATGAAATTGTTTTGTTTTCTCTCATATATGGAAGCTAGATAGAAATCGGGAAACAAGAGTAACCTCAGATGGAGAAGCAGAGACTCCAGTGGAGTGATGGAGGGGATTTAGGGAAGGGAGGAGGGGGATAGAGAATTAAAGAAGGTAACAGTTGAAATAATGCAGTGTATGTATATGAAATTACTAATGCCAATCTCAAAGACATGTATGGGGAAGGGGAATGAGGGGGTGGGACCTGGAGGGAAATGCTCCAAGTGTTGTGTGCATGTATATTCCTATCGCTCTATACCTCCGAATGATGGATAATATTAATGCCCCAATAAAAGAAAATTAAAAATAAAATAAAAAGATGGAAAGCTAAACAACTGTTAGAATCATTTCACGTGGTTCTTCAGGGATGAGTGTTAAGAAATAAATGTTGAGCACGATGGAATATGATAGGTGCATTTCACTTATTAATTTATCAGATCTGAATTGGATGAACACGTGATGTGGGCAGAGTAGTAGACTGGGTGCCGTAGGGAGGACACTCCTCACCCTCGGTACGTCATAATAGAGCAGAAAATGAAACCAAGTGAATGGATTTGCATTTAAAAACTCAAAGAAATATGTCCACAGAAGCAAAAACTGCAAAAGTCTGCTCTAAACTTGGATACAATTTGACATCCAATTTATAGAACAAATTCAGGGACCTCATTATAAATTGTTTGCTTGAACTAGCAAATTCATTGCAAGTTTCCTTTAAACCACAAAGGATTTTTTTTCTTTTTGGTACTGGGGATTGAACCCAGGGGCATTTTACCTCCAAGTTACACCCCCAGCCCTATTTTTTATTCTTTACTTTGAAACAGTGTCTTGCAAAGTTGCAGAGGGCCTCACTAAGTAGCTGAGGCTGGCCGCGAACCCGGATCCTCCTGTCTCAGCCTCCCAAGGACTGAGATTACAAGTGTGCACCACCACGCCCAGCTCACAAAGGTTTCTTAAACATATTCCCACTGTGACACTCTGTAGTCACACTCTA
This sequence comes from Glis glis, assembly GCA_004027185.1. NCBI lineage: Eukaryota > Metazoa > Chordata > Mammalia > Rodentia > Gliridae > Glis > Glis glis. The sequence continues at coordinate 13,187 of PVJS01049263.1, read as the reverse complement.
TTCTACACGTTTGATCTCACACTCTATTCTACATGTTTCTTTTCTTGCATTGCTGAGCCTTACCCCAGGCCTAGCCAACTACTTTCAATGAATAGACTCCATCTTTACTTCACAGAGAAAACAGAAACCATCTTCTGGCATCTAATCAGCTTTTCCTTCTTCCTTTTGTCCAACAGAGGGAGTATCTCATCTCCACCCAAGGTTCAGCCCGTGCAGACATATTCTGGATCCCTCCTTCCCTCTCCACTGCCTCAAACCTGTCTCCCTAGACTATCCCTTCCTTTGCTTTTGGTTTAGGTCTGCAGATGAAGACCTTGAACGCTCACTGCCAGTCCTTCCCCCAAGATCTGCTAGCCACGGCTTGGCTGGTGGAAGTCCATCCTCAAATCATCTCCCTAACTCAGGCTTACGTGAATAATATTGCCTGTGTTCTTGTACATTCAGAACTAGTTCTGGGATCTTTCAGACATGCCAGTCATGTGGAAAGCCACTGGCTCATTCTTTATATACCTATACGGATTGTTTTACCATTTTCTGGGGTTGATTTGTATCTTTTATGTTTTTTTTTAAAGTGTTAGTATTTAGTGTATATTATATTTATGGATGTTTATCCCTCACATTAATTCCATGACAGGTTTAGTGTTAATACCTCTAGGGCCAGCATCATGGGCACTTGTGACCTGTGTATAGAAGGGCCCTTCACTTGGATTAATGTTCTGCTACTATTATCTTCAACCTTTAATTGCTCTCAGCAAGAGGTGTGGCGTCCCAGTGTGCCCTGGTCCCACACATCACACAGGCTGTGCAGAGCGCCTCGGTTCCTGGGTTGCAGAAAGCAGGACCCAGAGAGCGAAAGAACGTGCCCCAGTGGCCCTTCTACGAGGAGCAGTCAGGAATTCAACCCAGGGTGTCTAGCCTGTCTCTTTGTGCATGTATACTTCTATCAGCCTGAAACCCATCAAGATGTATGATTACAATGCACCAATAAAAAAAATTTAATGAAAAAGAAAGATTTGTATCTTTAGAGAAGCCTGATGCCTCTGCCCAACTTTATTCTGTCATGAGCAACTTGATATTTGACCTGCTCACCAATATCTTCTTTCTTTCATCTAACCACTTTAGGATCTGATTTGATGTAGATTTTTCTAGATCGGTTTTCCCTGGCACACAGTAAGCCTTTGAAATATATAAATTTATGCCTTACTTTTTTAAGAAACTTGAGTTGTATTTTTAAATACTCTGTCCTTTTGTTTTGGTTCTTTTTTTTTTTTTTTTTTTTTTGGTGGTACTGAGGATTGAACCCAGGGGCATTCTACCTCTAGGCTACACCCCCAGCCTTATTTTTTACTCTTTATTTTTTATTTTATATATGTGCATTGTAGTCTCACATCACATTAATCTTTATTTTGAAACAGGGCCTCACTAAGTAGCTGAGGCTGGCCGTGAACCCGGATCCTCCTGTCTCAGCCTCCCAAGTACTGGGATTACAAGCATGCACCACCACGCCCGGATATGTTCTGGTTCTTTTCTTGCGAGGCTCCATTTGCTTATGTTTGATGTCTCTTGCTTATGTTTTATTCCTATCATTTTGTCTCTAATCGTTTGCTCTCTGGAGTGTTCACTCATTTCATTTACTTTTCTCACGTCCCTTTTGTCTCTTCTATACTTTCAAAGGTATCTTTCCCCTGATCCACCTAATTTGTTCACTTTTTAAATAATTCTGATTTTTTTCTTTTATTTAATTCACAATCTCTGTCAAATTATCACCTTCTGTTGTCCAATGCTGAGTCCTTATATTTCTGCTTTGTGTGTTCTCATCATTACCCCCACTAACTATTTTTATCATTATTCATAGAGTGTTGGGTTACAATTGTATCTGATCCTTTATAATAATTTTCTGGTGCATTCCATTCATCTACAGTAAAAATTTCCTTATTCTTTTCCATGATTTAATAGATCTCTGTAAGCTGGGTGTGGTGGTGAATGCCTATAATCCCAGTACTTGGGAGTTGAAGACAGGAAGATCGCAGGTTTGAAGCCAGCCTCTCAGCAACTTAGCGAGACTCTGTTTCCAAATAAAAAAAAATAAAAAGGGCTGGGGGTGAAGCTCAGAGGTAGAATGCCCCTGGATTCAATCCCTAGCACCACTAAAATAAATAAATAAATAAATAAATAAATAAAAGGCCTCTGCTGGGGTCTCCACCCAGTGCCATGAAAGGGCCTGGTGGACTAGCAGAAGCCTGCTCTAGAGTACCGAGTACCGGGCCTCTCCCACGTGGCAGTGATTCAGCATATCAATGGCAAAGATGGCGCTGGCGGACCCCTCAGAGGGAGGTCCCGCAGATAGCCCCACCTAACCTCTGGGGGGCTATGATAGGCAGTTACCTCCTTCCGTGCTCACAGACAACAGGTGCCTCCACCTATGATAGGTTACAGGGGGGCGTGGTGACCCGACCCTCACGTGCCATTGGGTCACACCGTACTGCTTGCCAGTATGGCCTCTACTTTAAAGGGGGATTGGCTTTCTAATAAACGAGATCGTGCCAGACATGTCTCCCGGTCCGAGGTGTGGTTCGTTCGGGCCATCGCCGTTTGCTCCCCCCGTCAGCATCATACCACTCTTGGGTGGGACCCGAGAGGCCTCCATATAGATGCTGTGCCAACTCTGTTCTGTTATTGTTGTTACTCACATTTGAATAAGTTTGGTTTCCCTGAACCAGCCATTTGCAAACATTACCAGGCAACGGAAGGGAAGGACTAAGGACTTCCTGCTTTCCCAGCTTTCCCGCTCCTGGGCTTCCTCCTCGGTTGCAATAGCCCACTTCCTTTAAGAACAACATCTCTATGCAACCACACCCCAACCACTTCTATGGTCCCCAAGTTTCTCCACCAGCCACTGACACCTAGGCCAAATCTCTTTCTAGGTAGCATCCTTGTTTCTTTTGATGTGCTTTTGTTTGTACTTTCTGTAACATGCCACCTGCACGGCCCCAGGCTCTCCCCCTCTCCCTGTGATGTCATACTTTGTTCCAGCCTGTCTAGTCTGAGCAACATCCCAGTTTGCCAAGGATTGCAGGGTGGGGTGTGAGCCTAGGACATGAGACTTTCAGCGCTAAAACCGGGAAAGTTCCTGGCAAACGAGGATGAGTTGGCCACACTGAACTCAACCATGCTCACCACGGTTGCCACCCTTCTAGCAGAGAGTACTACTGTGTTTCCTGAGATTCACCACAGCAGAGGTCTTCCTTACCACCCTTCTCGTGCTCCATCACTGTTTACCATGCAGCTACTCTCCTGCTCCCGTTGACTTCACACACTTTGGGCAGCATGTATACATTTTTGTAATTCAAGAATCTTCTGGGTCTCAGCTTGGCACAGTGGCACACACCTGTAATCCCAATACTTGGGAGGCTGAAACAGGAGGATCACAGGTTCAAGACCATCCTTGGCAACTTAGCAGACCCTGTTTTGAAATGAAAACTAAGATAGGGCTGGGGATGTATCTCAGAGGTAGAACACCCCTGGGTTCAATGCCTGGTACTACATAAAGAAGAAGAGGAAGAGGAAGAGGAGGAGGAGGAATAAGAAGACGATGAGGAAGAGGAGGGAAAGAGGAAAAGAAGATGATTATGGGTCTCTTACTTTCACTGAAAATGGGATTTATGGATTTTTTTTCTGTCATTTCATTGCCCTGTATAATTTACAAGAAAAGTGGGGATTTTTAGATGAAGCCACTACCCTGTTTCTTTGGAGCTCCATAGATGTGTTCATTGTCTTCACAGAGTTCCAGGTTGAGGAGCCCTACTTCTCTCGTAACAGAATTCTTTGACCAAGTAAACTCTGAAGTTGAGATTGTGGTACTTAGAATGCAAGGACCATATAAGTGATACTCTGTACAGAATGAGCTGACTAGATGAGTGTCAGGCTGTACATCCACACAATACACAACTGACACATTGAAATACATATAACAGAAGAGTACGTTGTAAGTATCAGTGCTAGATATAAAAATAATGCACATATTATATAGAACACTGATAAGTAAGAAATTAACCATCTGATAAGCAAGTCCGAACAAGGATTTGAATAAATCCTTTTTTTTTTTTTTGGTATCAGGGACTAAACCCAGGGGACTTCTGCCTCTGAGCCACACCCCAGCCCTATTTTATTTTCTAGTTTGAAACAGGGCCTCACTAGGTTGTTGAGAGTCTTGCTATGTCGTCGAGGCTGTTCTCAAACCTGCAATCCACCTGTCTCAGCTTCCCAAGTACCGGGATTACAAGCATGTGCCACCATGCTGCCCGGCTTGAATAAATCCTTTGAGTAAGAAATTGCTATGTTTTAATTATGACCCAATTCATGCAGATAGATATAAAACATAGGAAGAGTGAATGTCTCCATACACAGATTACGGTAGCAGATGCTGTTGCATGAGCTACTTTATTTAATCCCAACGACTCTTCAAGGTAAGAGTAATGAGAGCGAGTCTCAGGAAAGATAAAATACCGAAGCTCATTTATCCAACAAACACCAAAGCTAGGCTGCAAACTCTGTGACCAACACCCACACTCTTCTTGCACTCTGTTTCTTTTCAATCAGAGGACAGAGTTCCCGGAGGTTCAACGCATGGAAGAGGAACCTGGAGGTAGGTATAACTTCACACAGGGAGACTGGGGCAGGCAGTCATTGAATTCCAACCAGATGTGACACAAGCTCAAGTGTCAATAGTACAACCGCGGCAGGAACACAGAAGGAGCAAGAAAGTCAACAACGGCATTTATGACAATTTTTAATGGAATCACTTCAACGAGCTGAAGAGACATTTAAGACCTGAGCAACTCGGTGCATCTGGTTTCTTCCCCCAACAGAAGCCCGTCCTGACAAAGTGGGAATTAAATTCACACATGTAAGAAACTAGAATCGTTGATCCGATTTCTTCCTGCTGTTATGAAAAATAATGTTGTGATAGGGAATGAGATTAAATCCCTCAAAAATCAAATTTAGGTTAAAAAAAAAGACAGAGTGGCAAGCTCTCTGTACTGCCAGAGGGAACAGAAGTATCAGGTCTAATTCTTAGAAAACGGTTTGTGGAAAGTCCAATTCTTCGTGTCACTGAAAAGCTATTAAAATTAGAGAAGTTCCAAGCATTTGAAAAGCATTGACCTAAAGCCCCTTCCCAAGTTACAGGCGCAAACATCAAAAACCTGAGGTGGTCAGGAGGACAGCAATGGAAACACCTTTGTCTTCAGCCAATCCTCTTAGACACACCCCTGGGAGCAGAGCCCTGCGCATGTGCAATCTTGGCTTCTGCAGAATGCCCCCATGAGTTGAACCATTTAGGAACCTAAGTGATTGAGGAGGAGGGGAGCACTTGGGATTATATCCAGGGGCATTCTGCCTCCAAGCAATACCCAAGCTTTTTTGATTTTTTATTTTGAAACGGGGTCCTGTGAAGTTGCTGAGGGTCTACCTAAGTTGCTAGCACTGGCCTCTAACCTGCAATCCTCCCATCTCAGTCTCCCAAGTACTGGGATTACAAGTGTGTGCCACCATGCCTAGCTGGAAGCTAAGTGATTTGAGGGGTGCATGTAGCTTTGACCAAAAACGCAATGCCATAAGTTTTCACTTCACTCATTTCCAACTATTCCAGTAGGTTATTCAGTACGAAAATCAACATTAACCTCCACACTCTGCTGTATTTGGATTTCATTAATCTTTCTCTACTCTAGCCCATATAAACCTCTTCTTTTTTTTTTGCGGTACTGGGGATTGAACTCAGAGGCATTCTATCTCCAAGGTACACCCCCAGCCCTATTTTATTCTTTTTTATTTTGAAACAGGGTCTCACTAAGTTGCGGAGGGCCTCACTAAGTAGCTGCTGACCATGATCCTGCGATCCTCCTGTCTCAACCTCCCAAGTACTGGGATTACAAGCGTGCGCCACCACTCCCAGCTTCAACCTCTTCTTTCTATGAAAAACTATTCCTTTGAGTGATGTCATTTGAGTCTTGGTTGTTTTTTTGTGATTGTTTATGCAGGTACACTTTGACTCAATCAAAAGAGTGAGTTATTTAAGCATTGGATGCTTAAATTTGATGCTTAAATTCCATGATAAGTTAGAGCAGATACTGAACAAATATCACTAATCACAATAGAAGAGAAAATTTTAATGGAAAGCTCAAAGGGGAGGAGACAATGAAATGCAGAGTATTGAGCATGTTAGAAAAGGGAAAGCCTTCTTGAAGCATCCCAGCATTGAACTCTGGGCAGCCAAAGGTTTACAAAGAGATGAATACCAGGAACCCGAGAGAAGGGAGTGCAGAAGCACTGATGGAGGAAAAAGACAAGTGTTGACTGGTGTGTCTCACTATTTGTATGCAATGGACAAAACACTGAACAAAAGGCCATCCTCTTCAAAAGAACATGCTGCTTCAGGAGGTAGCCACGTGGATTTCAAAGAAAGGAAAGCACACTCCCCTACCCAGAAAGGGCAACCACAGGGACCAACATGGTGCCGGTTCTCAGAGCCGACTTCCTCTTTTATCCCAGAAAGGAGTAAGAGAATACATCAAAGACAAACACAATATGTCCAAGAAAATAGAAACCAAACCCTGGTTATAGGTCTAGGCCGCAGAATGGGGTGAGCATCCTTTTCTCCATTCGACTGACTCCATCCGCATCCTCCACTGTGGTCACTAGTGTCTGGGCTTAAGAAAGAAAATGAGCTTTGACAAATGGTGCAGTGTGTGATTTCATAGGATTGATGTCTGCGTGGCACTCTCCATTTCCATGGTTTTCCTAAGTTTAAAGTTTTAATAACAGCCAGGCATGGTGGCTCACGCTTGTAATCCCATACTTGGGAGGCTAAGACAGGAGGATTGCAGGTTCGAAGGCAGCCTAAGCAACTTAATGAGGCTCTCAGCAATTTAGTGAGACCCTGTTTCCAAGTACAAAATAAAATAGGCCTGGGGGTGTAGCCCGGAGGTAGAGGCCCCTGGGTTCCATCCCCAGTACCAAAAAAAAAAAACTTTAATAACACTTTGGTTAAATGAGCAAAAATGCTAAGAAACAGGCCAAGCAGGAGATATGGAAAACAATTTTTTTTTTTTGGTGTTAGGGATTGAACCCAGGGGCATTCTACCTCTGTGCTATACCCCAGTCCTATTTTACTTGTTTTTTATTTTGAAAGAGGGTCTCACTAAGTTACTGAGGCTGACCACAAACCTGTGGTCCTCCTGTCTCACCCTCCCAAGAACTGGGATTACAGGCATGTGCCACCATGTCTGACTTTATTCTTAAAAAGCTTAATCATCACAACGACAAAGTGGGAAGATGGATGCATTGGAAAAGATTCAGATGACAGTAGACTTTAATTTCTCTCTTTATTAATTTTATTCTATCTTAGCTACCTCTTGGCTTTCAGAGGGGAAAATACTGAATCCAAGATGAGACTTTTAAAATCTGTATTCAATCTCTCATCAAAGGTAAATAACAGGAAAGCCCTTTTACTTTTACTCAGTTTCATGAACATCTCTAGATGTTGTTCTCATTAAAATATATATGGGTGTGTGTGTGTGTGTGTGTGTGTGTGTGTGTGTAAGCCAAGCATGGTGGCCAACATCTGTAATCCCAGTACTTGGGAGGCTGAGACAAGAGGATCACAGGTTCAAGACCAGCATGCAGTAATTTAGCAAGACTATGTTTCAAAATAAAAAATAGGGCTGGGGTATATCCCAGAGGTAGAATGCCCCTGGGTTCAATCCCAACTACCACCACCAAAAAGTACCACCACACACACACACACACACACACACACACACACATCTAACTGGTTACACTGGAGCTAGGGAAGGGAGGAGAAAAATCTGTGATCGTCTAAACTATGGGCAGGAAAATTAGGGAAAAGAAGTAAAATAAGAGTGTACCTCTCTGCTCCCCAAAATGGATTTTGTTTAATTCTCTCCCATTCATTTAACCAACATAAAAGTTAGTGCATACCTGGCAGAAATAAAGTAATCTGAGTTACACAATGATAATTAAGACACTAATTTTGAACCAAAAGGAACTTAAAATCAGTTAAAGGAGAGATTCCAAATATCATCGTAAAATCATCAAAGGTGGTATACCTAGGAAGATCAGGGCAAGGAGCGTGCTGATGTAGTTTGAGAAAGGATGATCCCGGACCCCAGACTCAACTCTCAACACTGGTTTCCCTGTGTGGGCCACATTCATTGAGTTCTTCGGTAACTGGCTTGCAGGTTTTCTCTTCGCCCTGAATTTTGCAATCATCTCAAGTGACTTTATCATCTTCATAGACAATCCTACCTGAGGACTTCAGAAACTTCCTCCATCACTCCACTTTGGCTGCCCCCTCTGTCTCCGTCCATTTGGGTTGCTATCACAAAATACCATAATCTGGGCGGCTTATAAACAAGAGAATTTTCTTTCTCATAGTTTGGGAGGCTAAGACATCCAAGATAACACACCGGTGTCTGGTGAGACCTTTCTTCTTGGTTCACAGACAGTCATCTTCTTGCTCTGTCTTCCCATGGCAGAAAAGGCAAGGGAGCCCCCTCCAGGTCTCCTTCCTTGGGCACTAATCCCATTTACATGCGCTCCACCCTGGTAACCTAGTCACCTACCAAAGGCCCCTCCTCCTACTGCCATCACATTGGGGGTTTGGATTTCTACACATGAACATTTTGGGGGGACACAGCACTCATTCTCCCATAGTCTACAGCATTCTCCCATACTTGATATCACTCAGCATCTCTGAACTGCACCGTCTCTGAAATTGCTTACTAGCATAAGCCCCCTCTGCCCCAAATACTGTCATGGCCGCCTACACACCCAGTCACTCTCAACACACATACACTGCTGTCCTATAGGAGTCTCCAGGGCGCTCACTACTCTGCCTTCTCCCTTTACACACCATGTAGGCTTCATCTTCTTCCCTTTCATCTATGACTCTGTGGTTAATATCCCCACCACTCACTTCCTAGCCTTCAGGAACTCTTTTGCTCAACTACCTTTCAGGATTCTTAAATCCTGTATCGATTTAATATCCTACATCTCCAGGGATACCTCCCTAGTGACTAAGTATTACCAGAGGAATTCACTCAATCAGGATCATTTGGACCACCATGGATTCATGGCCAATAACTATACTTGAACCCTAAAAATCTGCCCTGAAATATTATCAGTCCTATAGTCAAATTTTCCCATTCTCCACTTGGATTTCAAGCAGTTTCTCAAGCATCCCCAATACTCTTCCAACACCAATTTTCCTTTGATTATCCAACAGATGGCTTCTTGAAGAAGTGGAAACCTTCAGAGGTGACTCCCTTAGCTGCCAAAAAAATATATATATATACTCATCTTTCATCGCACTATGTAAGGTCCATTCTTCTGTCTGCATTCTAGAGTCTATTATCTCAGGTTTGCTCTCTCTGGTCTGCATTGCTGAGTGCATCTGGTCAACCTCTTCTTTCCTATCAGATTTAATCATGTTCATGTATAGCCAAACTTTCAAACTCTCACCCATACATCCTCCCCACACCAACTAAACACTATCACTCTCTCCTAGGTTCACGGCAAACCTCTCCAAGAATCGCCAAGGGTCAAAGTCCCTACTTCTTCAGGTCCTAAAATGCTAATGCACTCCCATCTACCTTTTCTCACACATATACATGCCAATTCCACCAAAGTAATTGTGTAAGTGATCGATGACTTCCATGCAACCCAATGGACTCTTAATTTTTCTTTGAAATCTCAAAACACACGGCACTGATACTCACTCCTTGCCAAAAGGTCCTCTTTGCTTCCTTGACCTAACACTCTTCTAACTCAATTTCCTGAGTACTCCTCTGCTACCCACACTTTAAATGAAGGAGTTCCCTAGTTGAATTCCCTTGAATTTTTCGTGATTGCATCAAAAGTTGCCTATTGCTGGTAGCTTTGTTTTTCATAACAGGCTAGAATTCTAAGTGCATGAATAGCATTATTAATTTTTATGTTAGGAAAAACATTTTTCCTCTGAATGGCAGAGCTAACATTAATTTTTGAAGCATCCTACAAATTTTAATTTCTAAACAAGTAAATATCAGTCTGCATAATCCACTGAAGCAAAAAGCATCTGGAGTCCTTATTCTTATTAAAGAGGAAATGTCCTGGAGGCCCAAAAGTGAGACAGTCACAGTGGGCCATGCCCAGCCCTGACCTGGCCATTTCTTACTCTGACTTCAGAAGGAGCCACTGTGAGGGAGTCTCAAGCATCAGCTATATAAGGCCCTGGCAGTGGCTGGATTTTTGTCCACAAGTACCGGGAGCTCTTGGTCAGTGACCTGTTGGACTCAAAGATAGTTAGCTCATTAGGGGGTTTGGTGACTTTGGATCTGATTTGTTGGTTTGGGCTTTTTGCTTTGCTGTTTTGTGTGTTACTATTTGGGTTTTTTTTTTTTATTTGTTGGTTTGTTGTTGTTTTGTTTCTGTAGCTAGTATCATTAGTTGCTGTTGCAGCTTTCGATAGACAATGGTAGGAGAGAGAGTAGTGAGGCAGGGCCAGACCTCTCAGCCAGCAATCCCTGTGAGGATGCCCTCAAGGGCCATTATAAGATCCTGTGGGACATTGGACAGGGTATCTCTGCCCAGGTCAAACTGGCCTACCATATCCTCACCAGTACCAATGTGGCCGTGAAGGCAGTGCCTAAGGACAGGTGTACACTCCCCCTTGTTCTATCCAAAATGGATATATTGAGGACAGTGGAGCATCCAAATGTGGTCCAGCTATTTCAGATTGCACACACCACCAACTATGTCTATCTGATGGAGCATGTGTGCGGAAGTCACTGGCTCACTGACATACGGGAGGAGGAGGCCCAGTAGCTATTTAAGCCAATCCTGTGTGTGGTGCACTACTGCCACAAGAAGGGCATCACGCACAGGGACCTGAAGCCAGAGAACACCCTGCTGGACCAGGAAGGCAATGTCAAAGTCATAGACTTCGGGATGAGCTGCAAGGTCACAGGCAGGAGGAAGATGAAGGCACTCTTTGGCACTCTCCAGTTCTGCACCCCAGAGCTGTACCAGTCCCAAAGATCCTCCCTAGATCCAACCAAGCAGCTCCAGTGAAAAAGGAGAAGAGGCGCCGCCGAGGATTATTTAACATCAAAGTGTCTCCACTGAGAGCAGACCACTAAGATGTACAATACCAACTCCCTACACCCTGACATGCAGCTTGGACTCAGCTGCAGGAGGGACATGCAAACTGCCTGAGGCTTCTCCATGGGGATTGCAGTCCTGAGCCATCTGGAGCCTCCTGGACATGAGGGGACCCCTGTGTCCCCCCACCTGGGAGCAACCTCAGCTAACATTAATTTTTTGACATTGCATGAAAAAAGAATTTAAAAAATTCCATGACCTCATCTCATTATTCAGACTTTACAGTTTACATTTTTATGGACCAACAGGTGATGTGAGTGGAACAGTTGGGCAGAACTTCCAAAAATTCTCTCCTCTATAAAAGAGACAAACCACTGGCAAAATGATCCAAATGAACATTTTCAGAACTCTGGAAATCAACCAAAGGCTTTCGGCAACCCAGGAAGTGTTTACTCAAGAAGAATAACTGATTCTCAGTAAAGAACAGAAATCTTTGTAGCATTTTTACTCACCCTAGTCCCACATCCCCACCCTCAGCTCCACCATAGGTTTGAGAGTTAGAAAAGCATAGAATATATGGAAGGAAGGAAGGAAGGAAGGAAGGAAGGAAGGAAGGAAGGAAGGAAAGGAAGGAAAGGAAGGAAGGACTGTTAAGTGCTGGATTCTGTGTCTATCCCTTTAGTAGGCTGGCACAAATAGCATCCACTTTACTCTGGACTTTATAACATATTTAGTAAGAAGAGATTCCACAAAGTCAGAATCTTAACTAAATTTCCCATGGTAAGTTATCTCTTGCTTTTATTGAGCCCATTCCCAGCAGAGCCAGCCCTTGAAGTAGGTTGAAGATTTTTCTCAGCACTTGAAGGCTTTGATGCATGAACATCTCTAGCCATCAGAGATATTCAAATTAAAACCACACTGAGATTCCATCTCACCCTGGTCAGAAAGGCAATCATAAAGAATAAAAACTACAATAAATGCTGGCGAGAATATGGGGGAAAGGGATTCTTACGTGTATTGTTGGTGTGAATGTAAATTAGTACAACCACTATAGAAATCAGTACAGAGGTTCCTCAAAAAATCTAAAAATGGATCCACCATATGATCCAGGTATACCACTCCTCGGTATCTTTCCAAACAACTAAAAGGAGCGTACTATAGTGATACACACATACCTATGTTTATAGCAGCACAATTCACATTAACCATGTTGCACCTGCTGCAGCCCCATGCATTTCATGTTTACGATGTGTGATAGTTAATCTAATTTGTCAACTTGACCGGATCATGACACACCCAAGATCATGTGACTTTGGGTGTGTAACAGCAGATTAAACAGAAGTCCTGCCCTAAATGTAGGCAGCAGGGTTCTGATAGGTGCGGGACTTAGATAAAAGAAGGAGAAAGCCGCGTAGAGGGATGCATGACTCTTTCCAAAGAGAACGCATCTGCTCTTGTCTGAGATCGTCGGCCTCCAACTTCGCCGTTTCTCTGAAGAGCTTCTTGATCTTCTGCTCTCGTCTGAGATTGTCGGCATCCAGCCCTTCGAACTGAAACTTCACCATCATTTCTCCAAAGAGCTCTTAGACCGCTTGACCAGCTACTGGTTCCTCTGACTCTCCACGTGCAGTAGGAACTCGGGACTACATTGTAAGCTGATCTGATAAATCCCTTTTTCCATATACTCATTCTGTGAATTCTGTTAGTCTAGTGAACCCTGACCAATACACCATGTCTCACAATGACATCAAGAGTCACGTCGAGTGATGAATTATGCCATCTAGGTTTGTATAAGTATATTCCATGATGTTCATGCAACAAACTCTTCTAACAGTTTTCAGAGTATATATGTCCCTACTGTTAGGTAATGTATGGCTGTAATTAATATATAGATAATCAGTCAAAAGAAGTTTATATGTAATAATTCTTTTTTTTTTTTTTGCGGTACTGGGGATTGAACCCAGGGGCACTCTGCCTCTGAGCTACACTCCAAGCCCTATTTTTTTTATTCTTTTTTTTTTTTTTTT